>JANHZT010008139.1:132905-144640 GCA_032468215.1 Stegonotus admiraltiensis | reverse complement strand
GCCAGCGATGGCACCAGCTGGCTATACCGGGACGCCGGAAGCCACAGCCACTCGGTCTTGGAGGGGTTGAGTCGAAGGCTGTTCCTCCCCATCCAGACCCGCATGGCTATTGCACTTGCCTTTTCTAAGTTTAATAAAATCTGTAATATACTCAAAAAGCTGGATTTGATATTATTGATAGTACCTTTAGAAGGATGCAATATTACTATCAACTATGTTTATTCTGGCATCTGTTATGGCAAAGTCCACATTTGTCATGATATCGAATAATATTTAGCTGCATAAACACAGTAAAGCAGTGGTGATTAAGAACTTCTAAACTGCTTTTTCAGATCATTTCCCCCAAGGAAACAGCAGCAAACTGATGGAATTCAGAAACTGTGCCTGTTCCTTTCTTTCCCTCTGGAAGGCTGCAGTCTTGGCAAGTCCCTGATTTCAACATACTGCTTCAAATTACAATAGCTGGAAGAGCAATACCCATCTTGAATATTGCCATACTGACTTTGAGAATTGTGCCCTTGAGAAAAAGACTCACAGAAAAACTAAGAACCCCATGTTGTGACAAAAAATGAAATAGAGCTGTCATCTAGCAGTTCTTCATAGTCCATCAAGTAACCTATTAAAGATATAAGAAGAGGCATAGTGTGCTTGGGCAAGAGGTTGTTAAACCACTACTCCAAGGACAGGTCACAGCACATTGCTAAAGATTGTTAGTAAAAGATAAACCAGTTTTCTCTATGAAACCTGACACAGTTAGTTTCCTGCCTCACCTTTAATGCAATCTACTTGCAAACAGGGACCCAGCTGGATAAAGTAATAATGTAAGACATTTCAAACAGCAGTTGTACTTCAAGTTCAGGGTATTTTGTATTAAAAAAATAAAAGCTCTGCACTCTTTCTCAGCATATTATATTTTCCCTTACAGCTTGGAGAACTAAGCCTTAACCTAGTTTCAATAAAGGCATTATGTTTATATATTAGAATTTACAACTCTCCATCTGCCCCTGAGCTCAGACAGGCAAATAATATCTCTTGTTAAAATTTGGATACATTCAAATGAAGCCGTTTTAGAAGATAACAAATCTTCTGCTTCCAAGCCTATAAGCATTCCAGGCCAACTTGAATGAAGGCCCTCCTTTCAAAAGATGCTCAGAAGATTGGGCAGTCATTGCAATGACAATTACTGCCATTGCTCGGGATAAACCATTGCAAGGGTGGCCTGAGGAATCAGGACAAAGGCTAATATGAGGCTAAATTCACGATGCATTCCTGGCTTCTCACCAACCTAATGTTTTCAGATGTATTAGGATATCAATTCTTAGCAAACATGGCCAATGCTGCTCATGGTGCCTGGAAACTATAAGAAATAAAAAGCAACATCTAAAGGGCATCAAGTTGTGGAAGTCTAGTGTGTATGCTGCCACTAATCAGAAGTCTGACAAATTACAGGCAAGAGAGGTTTAAATTAGACAGGCCAGGCCACTGAATGTAAGAAGAAAACAGAAATACAAATGGGCAGAAAACATAGGAGCTGAACTGGGCAGAGTGAATAAGAAGAAACAAGAATACATAGAGCAAAAGTTGCTGTTGTATGTGCAAGTTGGTAATTTGTAGAGCATACACAGATAACATTTAGTCCTGGTCAGCAATATACAGAATGTGCTGAGCAGTGTTCCTTCCAGATATAGTAAAAATATAATACAAAAGGCCTTTTGAGAGTTTAGCTCTTCATCTTCAGCATTTCTTAGGGATACTGGCTCAACTCAACTTCATTCCCAAGGGGATAATTTCATGCTGCTGTGAAGCTTCCAAGAATTCTTTCTATAGAGCCTGTCAGAAGATATTCAGAACATGATGAGACATAGGAAAAGATACCATAGCTCATGGGCATTGAATCTGAGCTGTTGACTCATAAAGCTCTGAGTCAAATTCAATACTTTGAATTATCCCCAGAAGACTGTTTGTAGCTAGTGTAGATGCTATAGCACTGATGTAATATATTGCTGGAATTCCATTCCTCCAGGAGGTAGACCATCTAATTTAACTCCAACTGAAGGAGATGATAGCCTTTCAAAACTGGGGGAAAACACAGATCATACCCTGCATTTTTAAAAACTGCAAATATAGTTTATTAAAATAATCAAACTGTGTGTAAATAAAAGTATATGTCAAAAACCAAGTAGTATTAATGAATGCCTGACTCAGTTGAAACTATGCCTACTCTCCAGAGCAAAATATCAACTAATTCCACAATTTTCTCATAGTTTTTCATTCCAAAGAAAACTTCCTTTTATTAATCGCAAGCACCATTTATGCTTTACCATTACTATTACTATCTCCTATTGTCAAATATTTAATTAAACTTCTCTCTAAATACACTAGAAATAAATAAAAAAGAAACAATATTTTATAAGAACTTATTCTTTAATTAGTTCGGAAAAATTGCAGGCATGTATAAATGCAGCAGGATTAAGTATACATGTTTGGTGAGTCTGCTTAAGATCTAGGTAGGATTTTAATAGCAGTCAACATCCAGAAGAACTGTATGGAAGGATGTGGGTTTTAAGGAAGTCCCTTAAAACACAAGATTATTAGAATCTTTGATTTAGCCTTTCTAAAGTATCAGAGAAACAGATGCTTAACCTATATGAATTCTTTTAAACATGAGTTTCCATATTTGGAACATGGGTTTTTATATTGTCTTAATAGACAATATTATGTTTCTTGCCCTATGGTTGGCTTTATATTCACCATTAAAGTAGGTATGTGTTTGTAATGTTATATATAATGTCCAGAAAAGAATAACATGCAATATCCCATTGTTTGAACTGTCTCTAAAATTGCAAACTCCTCTGGAGACTACATGGTTTTGTTTATCCATTTCAAATCAAACCTATTAGAATGGGTAGATTCTAGAAACATGTTCTTGGTTAAGAAAGGCATATATGAAAGTATTTTATAAGACTAGAGCATCACAAAGAAATACTAATGAAAATTCCTGTTTTCCAGGATATACTGTATGAAGCTTCCTGAGATACTTACTCTTGCTGCTTGTCTGCCAGGTGATAGGAAACATAAATTATTTTCAATTTATACTCTGTAGGGCCAAGTTACAGGGACTATGAACACATGATAATAATGATTTCCCAGGTAACATTTCTTTGAAATATACACGGTTGTTTTTGGTTCTTTGTATGACACTCAAGTCTAGTCTGATAGATAAATGACCTTAACATTATCAAAAGGGCTCTGGTACACATCTGGGGAACAGAAAACACTTCAACAAATCCATTATGTACATCAAAGCAGCATGGACTTCTTTTGTCATCAGAGCAATGGAGCACTCAGGAGAAGAGAAAGTTGTATCTGGATCAAATTAGAAGTAAAGATTTTCAAAGCCAAATTTTACATGCATGTAGTCATGATGCATAGGTATAACGTCTACCAGATGAAAATAAACTATAGATCCTACAGTGTCTACAAGATATGATTATGTTTCTTTTGATAAGCAGGAATTTCAAGGTGGGGGTGGGATATATCTTAAAGCCTCTATAAATTTGACATAGACAACTAAAGCAGATGTCTATTCTCTGAAATTTTGGTAAAAAAATATTAAGAAAGAACATATTATGTGCAGTTACCATTCTGCCACCAGCTTTTCAGTTCCATTTTCTTATATTCATTCCGCAATGTGATCCAGTTAAATCATCACCCATTTGTCCTCCCATGAACTTCTTTATCAAACTTTAACAAAAGTTTAAGGTTGTTTTTTTTTACAGAGCCAACGGAACGTGAATTTGGGCAAACTCCAGGAGAGAGAGGAGGAGGTGTGCTGTGGTCCAAGGGGTTGCAAAGAACCAGACCTGGCTTAGTGACTGAACAACAATGCACAGTTAACAGCAGTGCAGACATTTCTCATTCCTATTGTATTGGCAAGAATAAGACCCCCAGGGGGAGAGCCTTCTCTGTGGCGGCTCCTGCCCTCTGGAATGAGCTGCCTCCAGGGATAGGTCAGCTTCCCGATCTCCGGACCTTTTGCTGCGCCCTTAACACTCTTTTATTCCATTGTGCAGGGCTGGCTTAAACATTGATTTTAGGGGAAGAAATTTTGCACTTACATTGGTTTTTAAATTGGGGTTTTAAAGGGCCAAATCAATTTAATTCTGTTTTAATTGGTTTTTAAATTTTGTATTGTATGTTTTTTATTGTTGGCTGTTCACCACCCTGAGTCCTTCGGGAGAAGAGCGGTATACAAATCTAATAAATCTAATCTAATCTAATCTAATCTAATCTAAGACATCAGAACTAAGCTATATGAAAGTATTGATGAGATTTCAGATAATCATAATGCTAAAGAAGCAAGAATCTTTGCTGTCAGACAAAAGATGTCTAATAATTCTAACAAGTCCCATAAGGCAGTAGTATATTGTATATATCTGCTTGAAACCTACCACTTCCTTAATTCATGATTCAATGCCCAGATGGAAATGCATTACAGCAATCCTTGTCTACTCATCAGTACAATTGGCTACCTCTAGAAGCATATTCTAGATGGTATCAGTTTGGGTCTTAGCTGGTTTTCTAAACATATAGTGACTTGAGGATAGTCTGCATATGATAAAGATGTATAATGGCAGCTGAACTGGCATAACATTTGTAGTATCTGGGCATTTCTGCAATACCCATCATCAGTAAATGATTCATAGGTCAGCCCTGTAATTGGTACTATCATGAAATAATACATGTGTTAAAGTTCTGTTAATGATTGTTATAACAACTCTTCCAGAAGTCTCCCACTGAAAACTGTGGCAGTATTCACTACTGACAAAGGACTCCTTGTTTGGACATTGTACACTAATGCATTTGGATTCTGCTGCCCAAGTAGATTTCCCTTTGCAGCTACTCTTATCATGCAAATGTTTATTTACCAATCAAATCAAGCTGTGTTCATTAAATAGACAAGAAAGCAATACTGACTAGGTTCCTGAGTACATACAGCATGTCCACATGTTTTGACCTGACTGAAGACTCAAGAGCTAACCCATATTACCAGTTAGCCAATCACTGTTATAGTCTTTCATATGACTGTGTCTTGCACTATGTACACAATCTTCTGGAGACAGAGAAAAAATAATAATTACTGTGCAGCACTCAAATCTGCCTGCCAACAGCAGAACAGTGATTTGTGAGACACATCAAGAGCTTCTGGCAAGATCAATCTACCAAGATCCCTCTGATAGAGGAATAATGAGTTGACAAAGACCAACATTCAGTTGGGTCCAGGCCCAATAAGATTACTGTATAACATCATCAATATTGTCTCCGTGGAACTGACACAATCACAATGGAATCAATTGCATTTTTCACAGCACTGTCACACATGATTTTTAACTGGTTCACAGCAGTGTGGAGAAGCTTGCAGATGTTGGCAGGTGGTTTTGGGTTTTTTGCTAACATGGAATATCACTATTACATAGGAATTGCACCATATACTTTGCAGTTCATTTGTACTTCCTTTGGAGGAAAAAGAAAATTAATGTATGAGAGAAATGGTTTATTGTCATCCTCAGCCAGTTTTGATAATTGAAAATACTATATAATATACATGGCACAGCCCCTCCATCATAGCATTGTAATCACCAACATCATCATTGTTGTCATCATCATCATCATCATCATCATCATCATCATCATCATCATTTGGATTTCATGTGCTGGGATATTATTTATTTTCTACCTTGCCTTTATTATTTGTATAAATAATTTAAGGTGATGAACATACCTAATACTCCTTTCCCCTCCTATTTTCTCCACATTGAAAACCCTGTTAGGTGGGTTGGGCTGAGAGAGAGTGACTGGCCCAAAATTATTTAGCTGGTTTTCATGTCTAAGGTGAGACTAGCACTCACAGTTTTCTGGTTTCTAGCCTGGTGCCTTAACCACTAGACCAGTCTGACTCTCTTATAGATATGAAATAATTATTGTATTGAGAAAACAAGAGAGAATTTAAAAATAATGTTCTTTTATTAAAACCCATAGTTATTTAAATGTTTTTCCATCATTATTTGCAAAAGATAGAAAAACTAGATAACAATTCTTTCAACCTTCTCCTTGGGTATTTAATGATTGATATCCAGGTGGAAAAAATCTATTGCTGATATGTTATTTGTGGTATGTTTTGTACAGTCCACCCTTTATGCATCCTGTAGGAAAACTTCATCTGTTATGTTGTTAGTACATAGCAACATGTGGCAACAGATGGGAGCACTTGGCTGAATTTCTCTGAGCTCAGAAGCTAAACAGGGTCAGATTTGGTTAGTACATGGGTGGCAGATCTCCAAGGAATTCAGGCTGAAGGCTAGACTGTGACAATCCTGGCAAACTTACTGCATATTGCTGCCAAGAAAACTATGTGGGTGTTTCCACAAAATAAAAGGTTTTTTTTTGCAACCTGAGGGAAACTTTTCCATATTTTTTTTGTAGCTGTATGGAAGAAAATTAAAGTGTGCTTAAAAAATGGGGAACATATTTGATCATATTTCTTTGAGAAATCAATTAGCAGATTAGGAACTCTGGAAGAGGCCATGGACAGGACAGGACAACACTAAAAGATGACATGCCAACCACTGTGTGTCATGAAGCTTACTCAGAAAGGCAAACCAAGCTATTAGCTACGGAGAAGAACTAAAAATCCTTCAGACTTATCTTGTCTTTATTACAGCCACTCACCAACATCTTATTATACAATTTTTAAAAATGTTATAAGCCTCAAAATAAAATATGTAAACATTTTTGGAATATTAATAGAAGCAAATAAAATATTTTGGACTATTGAACTCTCTATATATTTTCTTCTTAAGAGTTTGCTTACAAGGTCTGCTTTTGGGGGATCTTCCAAGTGTTGATCCATTGGTTGCAACAGGAATTGGCTGACTAGCTTCCATGCATAAGGTGGGACCATAACTGATAGGCCCCTAGTTTCTAGCCTAGTGCCTTAACTATTTTATAAATTCAAACAGTAAAATGCTGTATGCTCAAAAACTGACTAAGCTATAAAACTACTTTGTGAATAAAATTATCTAATAAGGCATCACGGATTTTTAAGATGGGGAAGATCGAAGCAAGCACTTCAAAGTTCTTTGAAACATATAGAGAAGCAATGTGCCACTTTAAAGAATAAGAGTGAAAAAGAGTGGCTTCCACAGAGTCACAGTACATAAACAGAAGCAGAAGCAACTATTATTCCTGCCTCAATCTTTCTCAAGGCAGGAGGCACTTTCTCAGTGTGCCTCAATGAGGCATGTTGCCATGTTGCCACCTCTGAGCAGCCACATACCTAATCAAGGAGTATCTGACCACTCCACCTAGACCTAGCATACTGGTATTAAACAGAATAATTCACTAAGTTTAATGGGGATGAGTTCAGGCAGGGTCATAGTACCAACCATATGCAGTAGTAGTAGGGATAATTATCTTCCTTTATTCTGCAATTTGCTTAATTTTCCCTAAAAGAAATAGCAATAATTATCAATGAAAAGGGTTGAATTCATGTATTCAGAAGTATTATTCTTATTTTTATATATCACAAACGTCACACTAAGCACAAGGAATTAGACTTGTGTTCCCCAGCAAAGTATTCATAGTATTACACCTTTGGTTTGGTCACTAAGAATCATCTCATTTTTCAAACACTGCTACCTCAGTTACCATTTGATAAAGAAGACCATTATATCAATTTGTAACTGGCTGACAAACCATACTGAATGAATAGTCCTTGATGGTACTACATCTACATGAAAGGAAGAAAACAGTGGGGTACCACAAGGTTCTGTGTTAGGCTCAGTACTTTTCAATATCTTCATAAATGACTTAGATGAGGGAATAAAAGGGGAACTCATCAAATTTCCATATGATACTAAGTTGGCAGGAATAGCCAACACCCCAGTTCAGGATCCAAAAAAATCTTAACAGACTTGAACAATGGGCCCTTTCTAACAACATGAAATTTAATGTGGATAAAAGCAAGGTTTTACACCTAGGCAGAGAAAACCAAAGGTACAAATACAGCTTAGGCAAAACCTGGCTCAAAAGCAGTAACTGTGAGAGGGAGCTTGGAGTCCTTGTGGAAGTTCACTTAACATGAGCCAGCAGTGTGTGGCAGAAAAAAAGCTACTAAAATCCTTGGTTGTACACATAGAATCAAAATCATGTGAAGTATTAGTATCACTTTATAAAGCCTTAGTAAGACCACACCTGGAATATTGCATCCAGTTTTGATCACCACATTACAAAAAAAGATGTTGAGACTTTGGAAAAAGTGCAAAGAAGAACAACTAAGATAATTAAGGGCCTGGAGACAAAAAACATGAAGAATAGGCCATGCCCAATTGCAAGAATTGGGTATGACCAGTCTAAACAAAAGAAGGACTGGGGTGACATAATAGCAGTATTCCAATATTTGAGGGGCTGACACAAAGAAGGGGTCAACTTATTTTCCAAAGCACCAGAAGGCAAGATAAGAGACAATGGATAAAAACTAATCAAGGTGACAAACAATCTGGAATTAAGGAGAAACTTCCTAACAGTGAGGACAATTAAGCAGTGGAACAGCTCATCTTCAGAAGTTGTAGATGCTTCATCACTGAAGCTTTCTAAGAAAAGACTGGACAGACAACTATCTGAAGTGATATAGAGTCTCTTGCTTGAGCAGGGACTTGGAGTAGAAGACCTCCAAGGTCCCTTCCATCTCTAATCTGATTGATTGATTGATTGATTGATTGATTGATTGACTGACTGATATATCCTCAGGCAGATTATCAGAACAGTGGTTTTAATCATGGAAGACCTTCCTTCTTCTTTTATGACCTTATGAGCACTGCTGGCATTGAGACCCTTTAGAAGCTGGCATCAACCATTTGAAATGCATGTAAAAAACATGATGTCCTTGATAAACTAATGTAGCATAACAGGAAGAAATTGGTGTGGTGCGGAAAGGCATATCAAAACCATAATCAAGCTTTAACATTGAAAACTATGTGTTGGCTATAGATTTATTCATAACTTCTTTTGGACTGTGTGCCAAAGTGAATTATTTCCTAATCTCCTGCTGAAAAATCACTGTGTTTTTATTTGAAGTCTTCTGGCTATAGCCTGATTGGGTTTGTATTGGAATCTGCCCAAAGCATGAGAGTTTGCTTTAAATGTCTTGGCGCAACTTAAACAAACTCAGATTATAGATCTTCAAATATAAACAGAGTTCAGGATCATTTTATAGCATATCTCTCAGTACAGGTAAGCATTTTCAATGTCACTAGCCAGCTTGTGAAGAAAAATAACAGCTTTTCTGCTAAAACAAAGAAACCAGTGAAATGAACGTAGATGGGATATTCATTAAAAGTTCAACTTTTCCTGAACGTAAATCTTTTTAAAGATGTTTGGGTTTTTTCCCTACACATAAAAGTGAAAGACAAAAAATAGATCATACTTAAAAAATAGTATTGCTTTATTTGTCACAAAAGGGACAGAATCCAATAAAATGGAGGCCTCATAAGGAGAAGACATCTTATTCATTGCATCACTGCAAGTTGATAATCAAAGCCAGAACAGAGATAAAATTTTAAGGACATACTCTTAGCTATCTACTTTTAATGGTGTTGATAACATTGGTGTTGATCTTGAACTGCCAAATAAAAATCAGAAAAGCAGTTAAGTTAGTTTACTGTGATAATAATGATAGATACTGTATCACATTCCTGCAAAGTGACTGGTAAATATCCATTTCGGTCATAGCAAAGAGATAAAATGTCAGGATACAATGAATATGCCTTGAAACATGTGGCTCCATATATTTGAACATTGATAGCTAAGAGTATGTCCTTAAAATTATATCTTTTTTTCTGGCCTGGATGAACTCAGAAGAAATGGTGGTGGAACATAGAAAAGAATTATTTTCAGCACAAACTCTACCCCAGATGATTCCATTCAGCTAAAACACTGAATTCACAAACAGCCCATCATCTTCATCTTTATCTTCATCCCCAGCTTATGTTTTTAAAAATTTATAGTGAAGAAACTGTAACAAAGCCACTGTTCCCCAATACTGCTGGAGTGGCTGCGATGCTTACTTAGATGAAGTTCTAAATCAAGCAGAGCCTTCTTAAGAACAATGGGCAGTATATATCCCCTCCCCTACACACACAGTGGGCTTCAGCCTTAAGTTCACAAGAGACTTTTCCAATCAACAACTCTTATCATCCTCAATCTATGGAGTCCACAAGCATCCTGTCTGGATGGCACTAGAGTGGACAACCTAGTTTGGAAATAGCATCTCCCAAAACAACATTTCAACCTGCTAGAAGCTAAACATAATCATAAGTTGGACATGAATCACTATCAAAATATGTTCTGCTTCTGAGGCTACCCTTAAGTGTTAATTTAAGATTGTGCCAAGAATATGGAACAATGTTAGATCATGAACACAGTGCTATTAAATTGAATATATTTGCAAATCAAACTTATAGTAATTAAATTACTATAGTCAATATAAAGCACAGAAACAAGAACCCAATAAAACAGACACAATAAAGCAGTCATCTAAACTATGACTTTTAAAAAGGGGGCCTATTTCAAGATTAGGATATGTTATGCTTTCTTATGAAAATTGCTCTGTTAGTGATGGTAGGATTCCAATCTTAATTACCTCTCTCTCGTAACATATTGGCTTGGAAAAGGTAAAATCTGTATTATGGCAGAAGGGACAGAAAAATTAGAATTAAAAAAAACAGAATCTAAGATTCATTATATCCACAAGAGTGGCATATCTCAATAAATGAGATTCTATTGTATCTTCCAACTAATACTGCAGAAGGTAAAAGGATAAAATGACCCAATGAATGACTTTAGATGGTGCTGGTTAACAAGACTAAATAAGTAACCTGTGGATATAAATGGTGTTGATTGGGTGCAGAACCCAAATCTATCTGTCTCGCATTGTCAAAAAAATCAGCTGCAGCCATCTTTTCTGGAGAAAGGAGAAAGGTCACAACATTATAGATTGGCTAAAAGTTATGTTTTTCACTGTAATATAAAGTTTTAAAGTTTAGTCAAGGAAACATTAGAGAACAAAAATTTAAGCTAGTAGAGAGTCAGCAAATGGAGGCTCTCATTTTCCAAAGGGATTATTCATGAGTTCATATTCTAATATCATACAAATAGACTTTCTTAAAAACTGAAAATGCTATCTTTTATAATATTTCTACAAGAAAAAAATATGACTTTTTTTTCAGCAAATACCAAAACAAAACAAAACCAAACCTCCAGGTGAACATCTCCCTTCCCAATTGGATATGGGGGTTTTTTTTTAGCTGAAAAAAACCCTCATTGCTATCAATGTTTTGGATATTGAATTCCAATAGAGCAATCTGAGCTGCTCTTAGGCTACAATATCAGTGATGCAGAATTACATGCATCCCCCATGCCAGATGTAGTAATAGGTCAATGCCTAGGGCAGTGATAGCTAACCTTTTTGCCATTGTGTTCCAGGAGGGGGGGCGGGGGAGGTTCGTGCGTGCACATGCCCACACCCATAATTTTATGCACCCTGCTCTGCACATGCACGCTCAACCCCTCCCCCCCCCTGGTCCTGGCATGTGATGGCTTGGTAGGCCCATTTTTCTTTCTCACCTGGCTCCAGATCCTCTCTATGCATCTGGGGAGGGCAAAAACAGCCTTCCCCA
>JANHZT010008139.1:6799-19944 GCA_032468215.1 Stegonotus admiraltiensis | reverse complement strand
GAGAGAGAGAGAGAGAGAGAGAGAGAGAGAGAGAGAGAGAAAGAGACAGGGCAAGAGAGACAAAAAGAGAGAAAGAAAGAGGGAGAGAGAGAGAAAGAGAGGGAGATAGAGGGAGAGGAAGAGAGACAAAGAAAGAGAGAGAGAGAGAGAGAGAGAGGGGAACTCTCAAGCTCCTTGGGGCTGAGAAGAATTGCTGCAAAACTCCTGAAGTGGACCACTAGACTCCTAAACAACTAAAAAAACAATCTAGTAAAAAGAAAAGGCAACCAAAAGAGCAACTTGCAAACAAAAGCAAATAAAAAACCCCAGGAGCAAAACAAATTAAATTTTAATTTGTGTGCATTGTTCAACGGACTGTTACATTGGCCACGCCCACCTAGTCACATGACCTAGCCATGCCCACCTAGTCACATGACCTCCTAGCCACACCACCCAGCCGATCCGGTCCCCCCAACAGTCTGAGGGGCCGTGAATTTGCCCTGTTTAAAAAGTTTGAGGACCCCTGTCCTAACAGATGAGTTAAAGGCACGCTCTCTATACATGTGTCTGTGATGAACGACAAAAAAAGTTACTTAAACAATCTCTTTAACAAAGTGTAGGCAATGTTACACAAACAGAGGTCACACAGAAATCTTTAAATCTCTGTTTTACCCCATGTATGTCTTCGCATGCATGGGCATGAGCAAGGGTTTTTGCATGCCTGCCTGCACCTTTAAGCAATTTGTAACCTTATTGTTGGAATGTCATCATCCATCGATAAAATAGTCCAAGAAGGTGAGTGAATAGTCCACCTTCTTTTATATAATAAAACAGAACAAACTTGCAGTTCTGGTTCTTATGGTTTGTTATGTAATATTAAATCCTAGCTTGCAGTTGCAACTGAAAGATCCCTCAAGTTGTCCCTTTACCCTTCCTGATTTAATAGTATTTAATATAATTAGTAACTTCCTGAAACAAGACAAAACCTTTGTTTATAATCCTGATTCCAATGCTGTATGCAAAATTATACTTCTGCCAATCTGGATGCACAGTGAGTTTCCCATAAAACAGGAAATAACTTTCAAAGCAGAATACATAAAGTAGAGTATATGAATAAAAGAGCCTTCGTGTTAGCTTACTTATCTGTTCCAAAAGCTCCACTTTTAATGTTTATTACTAATCTGAACACTGGAAAAATATATTTTGTAGAAAGGAGATAAAGACTTTGGCTGATAAATGAAGCCATTTGGTCTTGATAAAAGATAATCATAGTTAGAAGACTTTGAAGATTGTTTTAAGATCTTTCATGTGTTGCTTGTTCCTTTTGTGTTGTTTTTATCTGAATCATAATGTGTCATGGGTTTCAAGCAATATGCAAGCTTCATATAAGAGATAACACATATGTTTCTCACGCGCTCTCACTCTCTCTCTCTCTCTCTCACACACACACACAGATACACAAAAGGCACTGTGACAATCGGAAAGAATTCTACATAATATGTATCCGTTAGCTGAAATCCAATGTTGTGTTGGCAGTAGGATATTCCTTCATACTCACCTGATTTTTTCTCCCTTCAGAAACCGCTCTGGGGATTTAGAAATAGATTTTGAGGGAATAGGCTGGGCTGCAGGGAAAGGCAATCTACTTCTCCTATTTCAGGAATGGAAATTACTTTTGTTCATTGAAATTTATCTTTGGATTCTGACAGTTGTGTAGTATAATTAAGCAAACTGCATGTGCATTCTTTACAGTGGGTTTTTTGCATGTTTAATTAGAAATAATTTCCACTGTGTTTAATGAGGCTTACTTTGAGAGAAGCGAACTTCAGCAACAAGTTTAACAAATTGATAAAACATTGCATTTTCCTTTTACATTGTATGCAGCCAAGTTCTTTAAAGACTATTAATACCATCAGTTTTTTAAAAATGCAGTCAGCATATTTGTTCAGTGCTAGAGATCAAAGTATACCAACTAAGATTTCATCCACTACATAAGCTTTCATCATATGGGTATTGCTAATAATTTCAGAGCTATGCATCCATCTGTATTGATTTCCATTTCTAGTTTGCATGCTCAGGAATGCTTGCATCGATTGCACAAGAAAGTAAATTCTCCTAATGGAATTTTTCATTAAATATTTTAGTTTTCTTAAATAAATTCCCCGCCTCCACTCCCCAACTCTTTCAATGGGACAAAAAAGGCAGTATAAGCACTTGGCCTTATTGACATGCGCTCAAAAGCCCGATTGGGCTTATTATCAGGGGATGTCTTATTTTGGGGGAAAGCATTATAGAATGACAACACAGAGCAAAAGGCTGCACTGGTATTATTTTATTGTGATTGTGTAGATTGAATTCTATCATAAAATTTTCTTTATGAGTTTTCTTATGGAGAATATTTTGTTGATTAGTGTGGATGTTGGTAAGCCAATCAGTATTTTGCATCTACCAAAGGGCAAAATTAGCAAATGGAGAATGTGTCAGTCACACAGTTGCTTTTTATTGTTGTTGGGACAGTGAATCAAGTTGGACAAGTTCAAGCTGTCAAGTAAACCATTATTCTTGAAGGAAAGGTCACAAATCTCTTTGCACTTGTTTCCTTCTGCTCTGTGGGAATCCCCCCTTGAAAACTGTGTTTACTCAGGATGGGAGGACATTGTTTTAAAGCACTTGATTCTTATTTCAAGTTGGTGCAAAGCAGTTGTGAAAACTGGAGTTTGTTTGGTGAATGAACACAAACCCAAATACCTGCTGCAGACATTTCAGGGGGGGGGGAGTCCTTCAAGTGGTGGGGGGAGGACACTGTTAGGAAACAGGGACTAAGTATTAAACCCCTTATACGTCATGGAGAAAGTTTGGTGATGAGCAACAAGGTTTATCAATCAACAGACTTGCTATGGCTTCTTTAGTTACTACAGTATGCTAAACTTTTTCTGGAAAATTTTATTGGGGTGAGGAACACTTAGGAATCCAGAACATTTCCTAGCAAAACAGAAACAGAGACAGCCTTCATGATTCCTAAAGAAGGAATCCTCTAGTTTCTTATAGGACCTTAGGCATATCCCAAACAATGTAGAAATGAACAGTGAAATCCCAGTACACAGATCATTGGCAAAAGATATAAATTCCTTTCTAAAATCTAACTCAGTCTTCCTGAAAGATTCCGGGAGTTCCGTCCCAATTCATCTGGGAATTGACAATAGCGGAAAGCCTGACCTTTATAGAGGTAATCCTTGAAGTTATTTCTGTTGGGACCACAATAAAAGGGATGGGGAAGTTTAACCCCTTTATCTTACCATTCCCATTCCGTCTTCACAAATCTTGTTGGGATTTGCTCAATGCTTTACACTGTGCAGGCCTTGGAGGGGATTATGCTATGAATGTATTTTAACAGAGTTGGAAGGGACCTTGTAGGTCATCTAGTCCAACTGCCCTCTATATGTTTTTAAAAAGCATATAAACAACTGTTTGGGATTTCAATTACGTGGCTACTCTGATCTCCATTGCCCACTGATAGCTGATTTAATGTTAAAAACACATTCACATTTATTATCTTGTCTTATGGAGTCTACATACTTCCTACTAAGGAAGTATGTAAAACTTCCTTCTCCAAAAGAACATTACAGTAGTAGTAGTGGGGGTGGGGATGATGATGTTGATATTGTACAAAAGCTTCTCAAGTCTCAACCACAAAATCTTTTGGGAGAAGGTGGTTGCAAAGAAGGAAAAGAAAGCAGCTGAAATGGTTGCAGTGAGTAATGACAAATTGAAAAGGGGGACATAGCAGTATGGCTAGCATTATGGGAAGGTGAGTGTTAATTGTACTACAGATGACTGGATATTGAGAGACTTAAACAATTTTTAGAGACAAATGAGATAGCTGCTTATAAAAAGGTCCATTTTGCTAAATGTTTACAGGAAGCAAAAGTGCAGTTCATGGAAAAGCTTAATTGCTCTGCAAAATCCTCACAATTTGGGTTTGCAGAAGCAGTTAAAATAGCGCTGGAAGATTTGACACCCAAATAATTATTGACTGTAGAACATGTCAGATTTCATAAAAACAAGATGGACAATCCATTGACATATGAGCTGAGCTTTAAAAGTCCTCTGAACACTGCAAGTTTGGTAAAGAGCTAAGCAATTCATCAGATGATCAGCTAGTCTACGAAGTTCTGAAAGAAAGGATTAAAATGAGACTCTTTATCAAGACAAATTTAACATTTAAGAGAGAGGTTGAAATCACTGTCTCCATGGAAACTGCTGTTAAAGATACAATAGAGCTACAGTTAGGATTGAAAGTAAATGTGAATAAGCTTCCAATACCATGCAAACAAGGAGTAATAGGTCAAAAATGAATTGTACCATTGTTGTGGCACAGATCCATACTTATCAGTTTAATGCATATTAAAAGAGAACCCTGCAAAAATGGAGTAAAATGGAAGATATTCAGAGAAAGATGTCCGGGAAAAGCATAGTTTACTAAAGGTAAGCAAGAAAGCAAGAAGGAATGCAAGGTGCATGCCACATGCCACAGATGAAAAATGTGATAGTGAAAATGAAATATAGGCATAACTAATCTGGAAATATTATCATAAAAGGTGAAGGGAGACCAGCTCTACTTGATGAAGGTAGCATGACTTCTATTCTGTAGAGGAAACTGTAGTTATTTGCACCCTTGGGAAGATTACAAGGTGATTCCTGGTGACAAATTCAGCTCCAGAATTATGACACACATTGCTGCTGTGACTGCTCCAGGGAAAAAAGTATATCTGAGGGATCATTTGTTGGTCTCTGAGCTTGGTTGTTTTCTTGCATTACCCAAACTAGATATTTTCAATGCTTTAATGGAATGTCTTCAAAAAAAAACCAAGCTCAGAAACTGCCAACGACCCTTTATTTCAACCTTGAGCTACAAATATTTTTCTTTTAAAATATATCTACCTCTAGTTTCAGCTGACCTTTATTGGCAAAATGAGTCTCACCCAGGGCTGTAATGCCAATGTTTGTATTTGCAAAGTCTCTGGCAGTGTTCTTTTTTCTACTCTATCTGCTGTAGGATTGTCAAAAGTGTATGCATGTTCCAAGGTGAACAGTGTCACCTTACATTTTTGGTATTCCAAAACTTCCAAAAAGGGATCCTTGCCAGCTGTGGTAAACTGGACAAGGAAAAAAAACAAAGAATTCACAATTGCTTTTTGAAAAACACCTTTGGATAAGGCTATAATAAAGCAGGCAATGCTTAGAGTACCTTTTCTAGTGCCTTCCTCATTCTTCAGAGGTGAGCAGTGCACTTTTTTTTTATTTTTATTTTTTTATAATTTTATTTATATACCGCCCTTCTCCCAAAGGACTCAGGGCGGTGCACAGCCAAAAATAAAACACAAGAATACAAAAGTTAAAAGTAATTAAAACAATTAAACATTTGGCCCACAATTTAAAACCGAATTTAAAATCTCCCAAGTTTAAAACCAAATAAACCCAACAACTTAAAACAAAATCAGGCCAGCCCGGCTTGCTGAAAAAGAAAGGTCTTAAGGGCGCAATGAAAATTACGCAGGTCCGGAATCCTTCGTATCTCTGGAGGCAGCTCGTTCCAGAGGGCGGGTGCTCCCACAGAGAAGGCCCTCTCCCTGGGGGTCGCTAGTCAACACTGTCTGACCGATAGCACCCTGAGGAGCCCCTCTCTGTGGGAGCATACTGGATGGTGGGAGGTTATTGGCGGCAGAAAGCGATCCCATAAGTACCCAGGTCCTAGGCCATGGAGCACTTTAAAGGTGGTAACCAATACCTTGAAGCACACCTGGAAGACCACCAGAAGCCAGTGTAGCTCGCACAGGAGGGGAGTTACATGGGAGCACCATGTCATTCCCATAACCACCCGTGCGGCCGCATTCTGGACTAGTTGGTCCATTCCTATAGTGGGCTGTTTAGTCAGCCATGTAGATGTTGGGTTTCACTGCTACTCCAGTCATTCGAAAGTAAGTTCTGAGCCACAGATCCATTACTACAGCTCCTAGTGTATCCACACCACAGCATAAACATATGCCATTAACCAATAACTGAAATACATAGAATAAAATCTGATTTCATGAGTTTTATCAGCACTATGATGAACTTACACCCCACCCCTTACATATAAGAAGGTTACCACAGCACCAAAACTTGTAAATAGAATAGGGGTTTGTATGTCAGCAGGAAGGAGAAATTTTGGTTGCAGTTGCTGTTGATTGATCAGGTTTGCCTGAGACCTTGATAATCCATTGCTTTCAGCTGCTTGTGTATGTTTGAACTTTCAGGCAACCTGGAATTTTGTTCTTCTCTGAATTTCAGTAAAAGCAAACAGCAAGCGGGGTGGAATCTACTCATGACCCCAATATCTTCTTGAGTAAGGCACAAAAATCATAGCAGAAGAGTCTAAAAGGCCATGTCAACCTAATCATCACTAAGTTTCAGAGGCCCAGGATGAACCAGGAGGCTGAAGTCATCAAATGCATTTTCCATGGATGTTGCAAGATAGGCTACATTATCAACAGAGAACTAATCTGAGCTTGTCATCTTTGGCATCCGTAATAGTTTTAGTTTAAGGGTTTCTGCCTCAGCATTATAGCTTGCTGAAGGCCTATTGATCATTAATAAAGTGATTGTTAAATATCTCCGAGTTGGTAAGAGTATGTATCTCAGCAATAAAAGTGATTTCTTCTTTTTTTTATACAGCCCTTTGAGATTTAACAACTGTGAAGAGCTGTATGGCCTAATTTTATAATGATCAATAAACATCTTTTATTACTTTTAAATGAAAAGAAAATGAAGACTGGAATCCCGTGATGAAGAATTGATTTCTGGCAACAAGCAAAATTGTTTGATCTATTTTTATAGATGGCATAATTATATCCAAAGCCCATAAACAACAAACACCACCTCTTTTTTACTCCATGTGTGAGTGAGAATGTGTCTCTGGATATGTCTTTTACTAATGGCTACAGAGTCAATCATAAATTCGAATAAAACTAAAACATCCCTTTGTTAATCAAAGAAAACATCAGCATAATATAAACAGGGGGCGGGGGGGGGAGATGTGTTCTCATAGCAGCACCTGAAGTGCAACTTCAAATGCTTCAGTGCACAGCAGTGGCTTGTATCTAAATTTGACTTTTATTCAGAACACAGACAAATAATTTAGTTTAGTATTAAACATCTCTATTTTAGAGCCAGCTTTATAGAGACATTTTCAGTTAGATCCACAAAATTGATGACTTGTGAAGAACGTTCAATGTCTTTTAATATTTCCTTTGAATCTCACCTTGGTATAGCCTTGTTACATTCTTATGAAAAACTTCTTAGTTCAAATCAGCAGCAATATTTACAATAATTGCAGTATTTCTGGATTGCATGACTATTAGCAGGCCATCTACAGCAGATTTTGTCAGTGTCTATTGCAAAATCAAAGGCATCTCCCACCTTTGAGCTGTCTGCTATATATTCTGAACTTATGTATTAAACATAGCCAGGAAAAATGTTGACTTTGACTTCAATGTATCCACTCTGTCACTATTACTCCTTTTCAGAGCTAATATGATTACTGAACTGAATTGAAATAAATGAGCTGGCAAGTATTGTTGTGCTGGCATCCCTGGTTCTTGCTTATCCTGTGCTTCGTGGCAATGCAACTTGTAAAAAAGAAGCAAGAAGTTGGAATCACGATCATCTACAGTACTTGGATATCAACCTGACCACGATCAGATTTTTCCTTTTGAGTTGACTTACTTAAGAAATTTAAAATGAATGGCAGGTGCTTTTTATTTATTTTTAATAAGGTTTCTAATTCATTGTTATTTACAATGTGTATTTTTTACTTTGTGCTTTGAGTACAATTTAGTAAAATAATAATAATAATAATGCAAAGGTGGGGACAGATATGACAGAAAAATATCCTGAATGTATTTGCCTGTTCTCTGCTGCCACGACATTTTATCAAATTTGTTGTCACACTTAGTGCATTTTATTTTATTTATTTATTTATTTTGTTTTATTTATTTCTGTTTGTTTCAGACACACACACACACAAGCTCTAAGCATTCAATGTTTTTTCCCCCAGAAAAACCGAAACATTTTGGGAGAAAAAGATTAATACATTTATACTTGCCAGGGTGGCATGGTGGTTAGAATGCAGTATTGCAGGTTAATTCAACTGC
Organism: Stegonotus admiraltiensis; assembly: GCA_032468215.1. NCBI lineage: Eukaryota > Metazoa > Chordata > Lepidosauria > Squamata > Colubridae > Stegonotus > Stegonotus admiraltiensis. The sequence goes on along the minus strand of JANHZT010008139.1, from coordinate 11,773 downwards.
CCACAGCCAGCAGTTCAGCAGTTCAGCAGTTCGAGTCTCACTGGCTCAAGGCTGACTCAGCCTTCCATCCTTTTGAGGTCATTAAAATGAGGGCCCAGATTGTTGGGAGCAATATGCTGACTCTGTAAACTGCTTGGAGAGGGTTGTGAAGCAATGTGAAGTCTAAGTCCTATTGCTATTGCTACTTTCTTTATTGTTAGTTTCTTGAAATCTTCAGAACTTTTCCTTCTGGTAAAAGACCTTCTGGTAAATTCTTACTTTGTATATTTGACTGCTGGTTCATTTACCACTTAAGTTTTCTGAGAAGAACAATATGCATCCCAGAATCCTAATTGACTATTGCTTTCATAGTATTGAATCATGCAAATAAGTTCTCTTTCACTTTCTGAATTCAGACATAGACCAACTGCCAAAAAACTTGAGAAAAGTTGTTTCTGTAATTTATTTTTTATTTTTTGGTGTCTTCTAGGTACATATTTATCTATATACTATATATACTATACAGACAAACACATTCTTGTGTTTGTCTGATATTTTTTAAGCTTCAGTTGGGCAAAACAAAAGCTTGTTAATGAAAATATCACAAATTGGCTGATTTACAGAATTCCAGGACCTATTACTCCCGAAGGAGTGAAATTTGAGGAACTTTTACTGCAAAGGGAGGGAGGGAAGGAAGGAAGGAAGGTTTCCAATTATCCCTGCCAACCTTCCACAAGGAAACTCAGAATATCTGAAGTTGCTGCCTCTACCACTGAATTTTTGCCCATCCATGGTCATTCTGTTTCTTGGTTTAGGTAAGTAAAAAATCTCTGAAACCCTGACTCAATGGGTCATGGGCTATTTAGTCACCATTAAATTTCCATCTGATTGTTCTTATATACTCTCTGTATGCCATCTGTAATGTAGTGATCAATGAGCCACTTTATCAGTGTGATCTGTACACTACCTTCAAGCAAGAGTGACAGGCAAACATCTATTCTGGGTAAATGCTCTCTCTGTATTTCACAGGAAGAGTCCTCCACTCTTCTGTTCACAACAGAATACTTTCTGCCACCAGACTTGAGATTTTGGGCTTAGACAATTTAGAACTACACCATCTTCGGTCTGACCTAAGTATACCACATAAAATTATCTGCTACAATGTCCTACCTGTCAATGACTACTTTAGCTTCAACCGTAACAACACATGAGCACACAATAGACACAAACTTAAGGTAAACCGCTCCAAACTCAATTGCAGAAAATACGACTTCAGCAACAGAGTGGTCAGTGCCTAGAATGCACTACCTGGATCTGTGGTTTCTTCCCCAAATTGCCAAAACTTTAACCTTAGGCTGTCTACTGTTGACCTCACCCCATTCCTAAGAGGCGTGCATAGGCGCACCAATGTGCCTACCATCCCTGTCCTAATGTCCCCATGTATTCGTAACCATCTCATCTATTCATACCCATGTTTAAACATTTCATGTATTCACAATCATGTTTATATTTTTTCTGTAATCTTATATATGCTTGACAAAATAATTTTTTTAAAAATGTAATTTTTCCTTTTGTAAAGATATAGGTATAATATAAACGTAGGTATATGGAAATTTGGCATGCCTCAGATAAATTTATACAAACTCTTCACAAACAAATAACAAGAAAATGCCAACGAGGTGTAAGTTTTTATCCTGATCTGCAGTTAATTGTAAAGATTAAATTTTTATCAGAATGCTGAAGCATTTTGTGATTCTTGCTCTGGCCATTTCTTTTACTGTTCAAAACAGATTGTTTCCAGTGGTAAAATTTATCATAGGATTACTTTGGCTGTGATGACTTCCATCATTTAAAAAAAAGAACAAAATCAACAGCAAAAATTCATAGTGCCTTGTCTTCCATCCAAAATTGTACTTACACATTTTCTCTATGGGAAAATGCATGATTTCCTAAAGGAAATGTACTCTAATGTACATAATGTAAAAGCCCTCATTGAAATTGCATGAAGAAAAAAAAGTCATGTCTTGCTCAAGGTTCTTTCCTTCCTAAGTGCTTTCTGGAAACATAGAAAGCTTTTTATCTTTTATTAGGTTATAATTGTTCTTGCTTCTTTAATAATATCTCAATGGAGGCATTTTTACACGGACTGCTTTTGTAGCCGATAATAAGTGATAGCAACAATATGAGAGCTTAATTTCTAAAAGAGTGAAAAATGACACTCTAGTGAAAAACTACATAAACAAATCCAACACTTTGGGTTGCAACATTCTTAATCTTAGGTCAAGAGCTTTTCTTTGTGTTTTCATTTTAATTCATTCTACAGCCCCTAAATTCTTGTTTTATGAAGAGATGTAGAAATGTAATACATCAAATCACTTATCTCTTGGTAATCCTAGAATCAGAATTTATTTTTGCTATCTGTGCTACACCTGTGAAGCTGAAACAATTGTTACTACCAACCAGGATATTGCATTAATCTGAGGTCTTTTATTAATGATAAAATGTCTATCAATGCTGCTCTCCCAAAGGGATAACATTTGCCTATTCTGTAAGATACTTTAAGAGGGTCTTTTGAGACTATACAAATTCAAGCTAGTTGCACTCTCAAATTGTATGAGTGATTTTTCATCTATCTACTCAAACAAAGCATACTGTGAAAAAACAGAAGGCATGTAGCATTCCTGAAAAGCATGAGTTGGAATACGCACAAACCAGAGAGAGGGAGGGGAGAGAGAGGGGGGGAGAGAGAGGGACGGAGAAAGAGAGAGATATGTCTTTTTTAAAATGAACTCTGTTCATGTATAGCCCATAAATTTAAGCTTTCTCATGCAGCCTATAACAAGAGAACTGGTTTTCCGAAATGGCTGTAGCCAAATACATTAGATTAACTGGCTGCCATATTTCAAGTTTGAAACCTACATAGCATAAAATGTATTTGGTTTAGTTTAGGAAAAAAATAAGGCAGGAATCCTATGTGTGTACTTGTACTGTGTGTACTCAGGACAACTGATTATGATTTAATTTTATTATGTGTTTTTATCATTTTGTTCTATCCTATCTATCTATCTATCTATCTATCTATCATCTTCGTATCTCTGCTATCTCTGTCTCTATCTATCTATCTATCTATCTATCTATCTATCTATCTATCTATCTATCATCTTCCCCTCTCTGCTATCTCTCCTGTCTCTCTCTCTCTCTCTCTCTCTCTCTCTCTCTCTCTCTCTCTGTTGATCTATCTATCTATCTATTTATCTATCTATCTATTTATCTATCTATCTATCTATCTATGTACAGTATGAAGTTAAATTCTATAAATTTTCCCAGGATGCCCAAAGCATGACGCTATGCCAGCCCAGGAACTGATAGCATGAAATCCATCCCAATAGAAACAATGGGAGACATGAAAAAGAAATGACTTCCCTCTTCCTTGCTTTTTCACAATGTTGTGATCTTATCAATGTTAGGTCTTCTATTTTAAGATTCTATACCTTAGAACTGCTTTGCCAAGTAGGACATTCCAGAAAATGATACAAAATTTGCATGACAAGAAATTGGAAAGCCACATATGGCTCATATCAGCCCCGTCAGGCAGATATGACTAGAAAATTAATTCTACAAGAAATCTAAAAGTAATTTTATTGAGAATGGCTTTAAAAGTAGAATTTTGATTGAGCTACACTCCCACCCTTAGGTAGTACCTAAGGCATATGTCTGCCTATTATTGCAAGTCCTGTCTTGCAATACAAAGCACAACTATTCATGCTTAGATACTACCATAGACATGACCTTTATGCATTGTACCAGCATCTTTGCCTTCTGCATTGCATTAACCATCTGGTTCTCTCTGATAATATGGCTTGTATCTGCATGAAAAAGGTGTAGGAGATGTAAGGTTGGCATTTGAACACGGTGAATGAAATGAGATATCTGTACTAGTATCCTTTGGGGGAGGTATTACCCAATTAATCTTTCTTTTGTTTGGCCTGATATTATATTCAGTTCCCATAAATATTCTAGCAAACAGGAAAGATTACTGGAAATATTCTTTCATGGAAATAGTGCCCTCTGGACAATACCGAAACAATGGAGAAAGGGTAATATTTATTGGCTCATTACAAATTATGGTTATCCACTTTGGTACTACAAAACATTTCTCACTGGGTCACTGGACAGAATCAATGCCATCATTCTCAATATATGTGTTTACTTCTCTTCCCTGCAACTACAGAATATTGTTATGTCAAGCTTCCTAATTGTTCAGAAACAATTTGTAGTGATTTGTTGTGCCACAGAACAAAGAAGATATCTGTTATTTTATAGCTAATTATTCAGGATAGTAAACTTAGTCCTGAAGGCATAGCCTTCAAAATTCATCTGTTGGTCACTGGGATATTAGCACGGGGAATATAACTCAGCCACATATGATTTTTCCATATATGTTAAAGTTTCAAATGTCTTATGGAACACAGTGGAAAAACCAGATCCAAAGAAAGACCCCTAAATAGCTGCATACATGAGAGCAGATCTTAATGCCTTTTGGCCTTGTTGTCTCTCTTTCTATCTCCTGATTATTTTCTTCACTGCAAATGTTTTAATTGTGCCTAAAGTATCTCTTTTTCAGGAATTCCCACTCAACCATGAAACCAGCTAAATGGAAAATTTAGCTTTTCGTTCCATGGAATGATGTTTAGCACTGGTCTCATTTAGGGATGACCTGCACAAGTCAGACCATTGATGATTTCGGGGGGAGGGGAAGCATAATGTTGTTTCATTGAAAACAAACCCTACCATTCAATCAGCTGCTGTTTTTCATTGAAGCAGGTGTCAACCCTGAAGCTGGCCTGACTGAGGGCATTTTGAAACTTCAGTGCTGACACACTGGAGAAGAGGGATAGGGAGCGGGGAATAGAGATAGTTGGGGTGTTGTAGTCAAAACAAAATACTTTCTCTTGGGAACCAAGGACATTCCTGCAGATGCTCAGAAGGAGGGGA
>JANHZT010008133.1:11256-21284 GCA_032468215.1 Stegonotus admiraltiensis | reverse complement strand
TAGAAAGCCTCTGGAGCCTGGGGAGGTGGAAAAATGGGCCTACCGGGCCCACTGTGCCATCACATGCCAAAAGCAGGAGGAAGTGTGTGGGGGGTCACATGCGCATGCGTGGGAGGGTGGGGCTCATTGAATTATGGATGTGGGCACAGACATCTGTGACCCCCACGTGACCCCCGCTTTTGGCACGCGATGGCAAAAAGGTTAGCCATCACTGCCCTAAGCTGTAATTCCTTTGATATCATCACCTGAACAAAGATGTGGCTTGCTTAATTACAGATTATTCATAGATAACAAAAATACATAGATGCCCAGAATATTTTTCCCTTTCAAGATAAGTAGTATAGAGAACACAGAAAATTAGTAAGGAATAGTAAACAAAAGAAATGAAAAGAAGATAAAGGCAAAAGAAGAAACTATTACTGTTAATAGCAATTTACACCAGTATCATTCACTATACTTTTTTTTATCCTTGCAATCTATTCTTGTTTCTGCTGTACCCGTACTTGCTTCATAGATTATCTTTCATTCTTTAACATTCTCACCCATCTTTTTGAGGATCTCATTGCCACCATTCAAACCCCACTTTCTCCATCTTACTTTTCTTCTCAACCGATTCATTCATTCATTCATTCATTCATTCATTCATTCATTCTCTTTACTTGACCAAATCACTTCAATGTACCGGTCTTTCATTTTTATATGCAATCCACCTCCATTCAGCATCCATTTATTTCTGAGTATCTTTTCTTGTTTTACCCATGTACATATCTTAAGTATCCCATTCACATTCTATTCACTAATTTTTTATATTTCTCTTGATATATCCAATTCTCACAAAGTGGCCGGAAGCAGTTTTTTGATATGGTACCTTTACTTCTTTTAACTAACATTTATTCATTCCTTTCAATAGTCATCCACTATCTTTCTGCTACCATTTATATATCCTAAACATTCTCCATCAATTTTCTCATCTTTGATAAACATTCTACCTGCTTCCTCTAGTTTTTCATCATGTATGTATAACTTAAAACTATTCATTTCATTTCTCCTATCAAACACAATACCTTGGTTTTGTTAATACTAATTATATTCACACACGCTACAAATAATTTGGTTTCACTGTCAATAGCACATCAACTACACATAAAACTTTATATTCATTCAAGTCCCCTATTAACATCCTTCTACCTCTTCCTCTGCCATAAATATATCTTATACTTTTATCCATAAATGCATAAAAACATCAAGAGGGCTACTACGTATTGTATCCTTTTCTTACTCCATCCATAATGCCAAAACATTTGCTAAGCTTTTCATTTATTCTCACTCAAGCTTTACTTCAATCATATGTCATTTTCATAAGATTGGCTGAGCATAAACCATGATTTGCAAAAAAAAAAAGATCTACAGTAATTTACACAAGTTGTTAAACCAAAAATTGAAGCCAAATACAGTAAGACACATTTTGGCTCAACACCCTATGACAACAAGGACAGTGCCAGTCAACATCATAGCCAATAGCAGTACATAAGGTTATAGAGAGCCTTTATACTCAAATCAGATTCTTTTTAATTTAACCAACTTATTTCACTGAGTCTTACACAAAATTCCCTAGTTCTCCTGCCTTGTGTTAAAACACCAGAATGTTTTGACTGTGTATCTTGCCTCTGGCATTTTTTATTTTCATCTGTTTTTTTCAAGTCCTGACCACATCAACCTTTTGATCCTTAATTTCCAGAACATGCATAGTTTGTTCCAGAAAAATGGGTCTAGGAACTGGCCAAAAAAAAAATCATCCATGCACAGAATAGAAGAATACATTTAAGTGTGATTATTTTGTAATCCCTTTATAATAATCTGACAGGAAGACCCTTATTGAGAATTAATCACATGAGCCTTAAAATATAGCACATTGAGGAAGTTCCCATTCTGTTCAAGTATGTAACTTGTCCTATGAGGACTATTTTATCCACTTGAGAAGCAATTACTGCTCTCTAAACTCTGACAAGGAATTCTCTGAACAATGACAACTCTGGCACACTTTGACTTATTTCCTAAAAACAATAAATTTTGGAATAAATAGCAAACATTGCATCTTAATGGATATTTCTAATTAAAGAGAAATTATTGATCTTGTTGGTAGGACACATGTTAAAAGCAAAATACATGTAATTGGTCTCTCTCCTGACTTCTGGGACATTTGAGTTTGGATATAGCCAAGCAAATAATTAGGCAATAGTTTAAAGAAAGTGTTACAAAATAAACATATCACAAAGATACCCAAATATTAAGGGAAATAAAGGCTAATACCTGTAAAATATTTATATTGTCTTAGAATAGAAAATGGACATGAGAAGACAAGATATTATATTGCCAGTACATTAAAAAGTAAGCAACAAAACAGGTAACAACAAACCTGGCAACAGCTAACAGCAGGAAAGAGACAGAGGGGCTAACTTTGGCTGCAGAAGGCCAAGTGTTAAAAATAAATGCATACAAAGCCACAATTGAGAAGACAGCAACAACAAATGTCGCCTCTGCAAAGTTGAAGAAGTTGAAGAAACAGAAGAGCACTCGGTTAGTGACTGCAAGAAGATCAGACTGACTACAAAAGACGGCATTACAAAGTAGCATCAGTTGGAAAATGCCATTTGCCTGAAAGCAAGAACTGATAGGACCATAGTGAAGTAAGCCAAAGTGCTCTTGGAATTTAGAATTCAAATAAACATATCCCATGCCACAGTCCAGACTTGATAAGACAGACAAAAAAAATCTGGATAATGGACATAGCAGTACCTGGAGACAGCAGAATAGAAGAGAAGATAACAAAATAGAAAGACCTGCAAATAGAACGACTGACAAAAGGAAGGAAAGGTAATACTAATAGTTATAGACGCCTTGGGTATAATCCCAATATAACTGGAGCACCACTTGAACACCTTTGGCATTGATAAATTCACCTTCAGTCAATTGCAAAAGGCAACTTTACTCAGGACAGCTTGATAACTTTAACACTATAAAACATCAACAGCTGCCTGTGCTATGCTAGGTTCTTGGGAAGGATTCGATAGGTGGATAAAAATGCTAAATCCAGTCTGAATAACAGATTTACTGTGCAACGGACCATAATAATAATCTTCCTTTCTTGTGTTGCGTGGTTGCCAGTTATTCCACTTCTCACAGTTTTCTTCATCATACTGATATCAGGCCACAGATGTTTGCAAAACACTAGGAGAAAGACAAGCTGTGCAACCAATAGACTATAAATGATGAAGTCTTTGTTGAGAACAGAATGCCTTGCAGAGCGGGTGCATTGTCTAACAAACAAAGCTTGCGTTAATACTGCTGAAAGCTGCTCCATCCATCAAAAAATCGGTGGACATAAACACCCACTATAAATACTGCAGTTACAAATGAGAAAAAGTGCTTTATCCATCTACTTGGAAGGACTAAATTTAGATATTGCCAATGGCTGCATTAATGCTTATGTATCTGAATAAACTTAACAAGAAATTAGTTTAGTGTTTAAATTTGAAATTAGTACATACAATTTAATTTTGCATTTTTTTTACTTCAGGAAGTAAAAAAAGGAAGACACTGTAAACCTTACTTTTCAAATATTTTGTATCTAGCGGATGAATCTTAGGTGACCTATTTTTATTTTTATAATGGTTTTGTAATATTAAAAGGATGATTTTCATGGGTTCTTTTATGCTGTTATTTATTTATTCAAAGCCCTCTGAATAGGTGATATAAAGTTGATTTTAATAAATAAAATTAAAACTTACCAAGCTAGCAGTTTTATTATATGATACACAACTGAAATAATATATAAAGTCGTATTTTTTTTTAAATTGAAACTGCAGTAATGAACATAGGTAATTCTTCACAATTAAACTGTGAAGAGAGTAAATGTTATGTCAATTAATCCTAAAATCATGCAAAATGAAAACCCTCACTTCCTTTTTTTTTTTAAAAAAAAGGAAAATGTGATTTACCCGGGCAAGGATATCTTTAGGATCAATTGACTTGGAAAGTTTCTGAGAAGTTTTCATTTGAGTATACTATATATTCTCAAACAGTAGCCAGAATAAGTAGGAGTGTGAACAAAATAAGGTCTAGCAGCATTCTAGTTTAGCTATGACTCTTAAGCACGTTCAATTTTCAACTCCAATTTTGAGATTTCTACCATTGATCATTTATGATTTTACCGTACTGTTCTTGATTTCGCCTTAGTAAATCTCCCCCTTCCCATTTCTCCTCTTCTTTTTTAAAGATGCTTTTATTATTTCAGATTATATGAAATACCCCAGGCACAGTTTGGATTGAAAGTGTGCAATCCTTGTACACTATCCATGCATGAAAGTGTGCAATCCATGTACACTATCCATGCATGAAAGTGTGCAATCCATGTACACTATTATAGTACACTATCACTGGCTTCACACATTATACTAAATCATGATTTGTTTCATATGGCACAATTAGCTGAGTTAATATATCAAGCTAAACCATAAATAGCTGATAAACCATAATGACTTAATATAAACAAATGAAATAAATCAAATCAAATCTGAGATTAGTAGTACAATATAAAAACTAAACATTTCATAATCAAGAAACAGTTTTATCCAGAGATGCCCATCTTTATATCTGAAGCTGAACACAAAAGCTGAATGAGAATCCCACACCCCATCCCAGCAATAATAGTACCTCCTCAAATAAAAAAAAAGCAGCGGGCTATATGGTTCCTGAAAAGTTATCTGGTTTAGCACATGCCTTGAAAACAGTCTCACCCTAGAATTTTGTCATATTATCCACACTCAACAAAGTATTAGAGGATGAGTAGAACTGGAATGTGATATGGAGAAGAGTCTATGCCAATGTTCAAGTGGAATGGAAAAGTTGCTAATTCTGAGAGAGAAACTAGTAAGTTTAATAAATTCAATTACTGTAATAGAGGGCCTATCAAAACATGAAACAAAAATGTTTAAATTATCTACATGTAGTAAGCTAACCTTTACTCTATCATAAAAAATGAAAAATCGAGTAATTGTTCCTTTAACAGGAATGAAGTTCAAATAAGTGAAATATTAAGCCACTTGCAATTTTGCATATCTGAGAAGTAAAACAGTATCATCTATATATTTATATAAAATAAGATCTCATTGCGTTCAGTTTGCTCAACTCTAGAAAACCATGTATAAGATTGCATTTTCTCATCAAAACTGATGACAAATAATAAAAAACCCTTCCATATTTGATATCAACCATTCTCTATCGCCTTCTATTCTCCATTAGACATAAAGTTTACATTCTTCCTCCTCTCTGCTTTTAGCCCCAGCAACCAAGGCGTCTTTCCCGCCCTTTTTTCCCATTGGATGGTCTCCTGTCCAATCAAACTTTCACAATGCGATATCCGTCAAATTTAGCTCCCTCGCTTCGCCTCACCTTTTGTTCTACGTGGCGGAGCTGAGTAAAATTCGCGCTCGTTCTTCCCTAATTTAAAAAAAAAAAGGCAGCGCCCTCCGTTCTTCACGCGTCCAATGCGGTGGTGGCTGAAGGCGTGGGGTCGGCTGCCAGAAACGGCCTTTGGGCGGGATTATTCGTGGCAGCCCAGAGCGGGGCTCCCGCGTTCGACAGGGCTTCAGATATACCAGGCCTCGTTTCCATGGGAACAGGATCCCTCCGTAGGGGGCGCGGACATTCCAGGCAGAAGTCGCGGGAAACCGCTCGTGCCCTGCCGTTGGAATCACGCAACGGTGGCTGAGGGAGAACTTAGCTTACTGAATATAGTCGAAAGCTACTTCGACCGGGCGGAGCGTGTGGTTGAAAAGGAGCTCGTAAAGCGGCTTCGCACTCCCAAGGACGAGAATGGGCGAATGCTGCGGGTTCGCGGGGTCTTGGACGCAATCCGGAGCTGCGGCCACGTCCTGGAGGTGGCATTCCCCGTTCGTAGAGACAGTGGCTGTTGGGAGTTGATCAAGGGCTGTCGTGCCCAACACAGCCAGCACCGTATGCCATGCAAAGGAGGTGAGCCTGAAGAGCGCCTCCTCCCCTGTACTGTAAATTTAAGCAAACGATAAAAACCGTTAAATTGTACTTTCCCAGCAAGTGTAGATATTCAAAAGCAATAATTGGCCTTGAAGATATTAAAACGTATTGAGTAAATATGCACAGGATTGCAGTTATTGGTTGTATTGATTGGACTTCGATCTGATTGACTGAACTGTGGTTTGCATATTGGTTTGTATATGATATTCTACACCACACAATCATTATGGGTTGGCACAATAAATTTAAAACATAATGGACTAGTTTATGGTGGTTCACTCTTGTGCAAATCTATGCATAGAATTAGATGTGTTAAAAGTTAAGTTGTCTGAGCAGATGAAAGACTTCAGATACAAATCCCAAAATAAATTGGTGTTTAATATATTAATTGATCGCATCTTTAGAATTTGTTAAAAGTAAACATAGCCATCTGGCTATCCAAACAAAAGTGGGACTGCAAAAACAGATTGCTTAACACCTGACAATCTGTACTGCATGACTAGTGAACCTGCGTTTTAAGGAAAGAAGGTTGATAAATGTTGGAAATAGTTGCAAGATGACGCAAAAGTAGATATCTGGCTATTGTAAGATCTGTCTAGCTGTAGTTACCAAACCCTGCTGTTTAAAGAAGCCTAGTGTTCAGAGTTGCTAAGCAGTATACAACCCATGTGGTAAACGGCTTGCTTTCTAGCAAAATACAGTTGGTAGATGGTGGGTTGTAAAAATCCAGAGTATTTCCATGTAAGCTTTTATCTATCATTTGGTAAGCAGCAAAGAAAAGGTTGATTGACTTTTTACTATTGTCTAGTGGTCCAGAGTTTTTCAGCTGCGATCTGGTAGGTCTGGATACAAACAATGGATTTTCTGTGGTATTAAAAATAGAACTTTGAAAAATGGCATGTAGTTTGTTGCTTTCCATTCATTAATGCTGCCATCTAGCTTAATAAAATGGTACTGCTGTCTGCTCAACTGATTTTTTTTTTTGCTATTAGTATTATCTAGGTTTTTTTTAAAAAAACATTAAAATATATTTTTAAAAATATGGTTTTTATATATTTTTATTAATATATATTTAAAATTATGAATTGTTTTAGAAAAGTTGGCAGTTATCTTTTTTTAATATAAACATTTGGAAGTCATGGAAAATGCTTAGGTATTTGGAGGAAATTGAGAAATATATAAAACTCTTTCCTACTGATCTTAGTCTGAAGCAATGACAACTAGACCCAATCATAGTTTGGCTTGTAAAGTGTTTACCATGATGTGAGTATACTTTTCATAGTTGACTAACAGAGTTTTCTACAGATACATATCAAAGTGTAATTCAAGCTGAGTTCATCTTCCCTCTTTTCTCAATTATCTACCAATATGTAATTTTTCCTCTCATTAACAAAATATGGAAATTAAGAAACAAAATTCATCAGGTTAACACAACTCTAAACAGGGAACTTTGTAAGATTGAGGCTGGTGCAAATAAAGGATCCATATACAAGCCTCATCATTGAGTCTTTGATACAAACTCTGTAGCATTTTCAAACATTTATTACTAGAGCTCACAAAAATAATAAAGTGTGTTTGCAATGGATATATATGTTCAATATACATTGATATATATTTGTTTTTCTTTCTCCAGGAATTCGATACAGCAAATCAGTTAGTTCTGATGAAGTAAAAGCATTGGCAGCTTTGATGACATACAAGTGTGCAGTGGTAGGTGAGTTAGCACTGTATGAGTAAATATTAAGGGTAGGCAGACCAGACTTGGAAGTCAGTATGTTGAAATTTTCCTGGTGATGAGATTCACAGAAATTATTGTGTATGCTACTGTCTTCTGCCTTCCAAAATAATAATAATAATGCATTGTCTCCTCAAAAAATGGTTATTTGACCTAACTAGATAATAAAAGATTCTTCAAGGAAATGGCAAACCAGCCAGGGAGGCCATAGGTCCTTTGGATGAAGGAATCAAAGAGTGCTAAAAGGAGAAAAGCAAATTGTAGAGAAGCTGAATGTCTGTGGAGATTCTCAATCATTCAGGTCATAGTTGTCCCAAAAATACTTTTTCTAAAAGACAACTAGACTTCCTTGTTTTTTTCTTTGAAAATGTGTTATTTCACATCCAAGAAGCTTCTTCAGCTTCTTCAGTTCTTTACTAAAGAAGCTTCTTAGATAAGAAGCAAAATGTTTTCAAAGAAAAAAACAAGAAAGCCCCATTGCCTTCTGGAAAAAGCACCTTTGGAATAGAGAAGCTGAACAAATTGTTTGCTTCCATCTTCATAGGAGAAAGGTTGGGCAGTTCCCTGAGCCTGAGCTCCTGTTTTGTTTTAGCCATATAGTGATGACAAAAGAAGCAATATGCTAGACCATACTGACAGGTTGACCATCAACAAATCACTGGACCGTGATGACATTTACCCAACTGTTGAGCTTAAAGTTGAGATTGTAGACCTAACTAAAATATGCAACCTATCTATACTTCTCTGTAGTTGAGGATTGGCCAACATAACTCAATTTTTAGAAAGGGCTTGTAGGGAGATGCAGGAAATTATACATCTATAGCTTAACATTTAAGTTATAGAACTAGCAGTGATCAGTGAAGAAAGATATTTTGCAGTAATAGTGCTAATGAAGGGGTTAACACTGTTTATCTGCTGCCAAAAAGTCAATGGCATGTTGGAGACAATAAGAAACAGTACTTTAAAAAAAAGAGAGATGCCGATATAATGTCCTTATATAAATCAATGGTACAAATTGTACCTGGCAAATTAGGGTAGGGTAGGCTTTCAGTGTACATACACACAACAAAGTGATAGGTCATAGATCATAAATCATAGTTACAATCATAGTGTCATTCTGGTCATTGCATCTCAGATAGGATATAGAGGAGCTTGAGATGGTTCAGAAAAAGGTAACATGGCTCTGTGGCCTTGTGTGGCGAATGCACACTTGTTCACAGTTGTCAAGTTCTCAGACTGGTGTCCTAAGAGCCCTCCCTTTGACTTTTAACTAATTTTAATAGTGTTTAATTATACTTGCCTCCCTCTAAAATTTTAAAATTTATATACTGTTTTTATTTTTTAATATTTTATTCCAAACACTACCCAAACTCTTTAAAGGAGATAGGTAGTTAATAAAGAAACAAACAAACAAGCAAATAAATAAGTTGATCAAGAGGCTGGAACAGCTACCCTATGAGAAAAAAGTAGCTTTTGGTCTAGAAAAGGATGAGACGAGAAGGGACATGATTGAGATGTCAAAATTATGCATGATATAAATAAACTGGACAATGATAAACTACGGTATTTTGCTTTTTTCCAAAGTTTCCTACCTTGCCTTTTTAGATGATTGGACTACAGTTATAGTGGAGTTTTTTTAATGAGCTGGATTAATGGGGACCTTTTCAATTGATTCAGATACAGGCTTGAGTGTGGAAACAAAACAGCACTGGTTGTTCTTGTTGATGACCTTTGACAGGATTAGGATAGAGGAAATTTAAGTATCTGAATTCTTCCAGATCTCTTGGTAGCCTTTGATACCAGGAAGCATGCTATTTTTCTGTTAGTATATTTGGGAGTAAGAGTTCTGTTCTTCATTAATTGTCCTCCCTAGTGGTTTCAGTCACAGGTGATTTTGCTGACTGGAAAGTAATGGCATAACAACATCATAATAGGAATGACATTGGCTACCATTTACCTAAGTTAGCTAACTTTAAAGCTATGGGTTAGAGCCGTGATGGCGAACCTATGGCCCGCGTGCCACAGGTGGCATGCGGAGCCATATCTGTGGGCACGTGAGCATTGCCCTAGCTCAGCTCCAGCATGCATGCACCCGCCGGCCAGCTGATTTTCAGGCCCTCTGGGTCCACCGGAAGTTGGGAAATGAGCCTCTGGAGCCTGGGGAGGGCAAAAACGGCCCTACCGGGCCCACCGGGCCATCGGCTCCCAAAAGTGGGGGGAGCACAGGGGGTCACGCAAG
>JANHZT010008132.1:20252-35500 GCA_032468215.1 Stegonotus admiraltiensis | reverse complement strand
TGTGGTGGAAGTCCTTGCACCAGGGTTAGGCCAAATCATGGTTGGGAGAAAGAAAAACCATGGTCTCTCCGGGTCGTCATGACAGTCTCAGGTGGTAATCTTAAATCCAAATATATAGGTTTTCCCGGCCAGCCCCAAGGACACAGATGGCTCCCCCAGTCTATCAAGCCAGCATAAACAGCGTAAGGGGAGAGGAAACCAGCCACCACCAGCAGGGGGCGAGGGCAGTCCAGTTTGTTACTCCAGCCGATTGCAGGGATCGAATAGCCAGCAAAATGCCGGCCACAAATGCACATCCAGCAAGCCTGGGAGACCACACGTCTCAAGGTCCCCAGACTACAGCACCTATGGGCGATACCCAGCCCACAAACTCCCCTTGGCTCCCAATTGACATTCTTAGCCAAGGGTGGGGGGGGCAGCATCATCAGCGCCATCGGGATCGAGTCAGCAGCTTCAACAGCTCCAATGAAGTAATTCCACCACTGCTCAGCGTCTCCCTCTCCGATCTCCACACCGACTCACCCACACCCCCCAGGGTCTTCAGGCATCCCCTAGACCACCAGGACAGGCCGCAGCATCGACTTTTCAGAGTCTGCCACTCCACCTTTTCGCCTCTCCATCTCACTGCTGTTACTCCTCTCCTAGCTCCGCTCCTAGCTCCGCGGCCCCACAGCCAAGCGCCTCAGCTCCACAGCTAACGCCAGGAGCTTCCTCGCCTCCACCACAGCAGCCGCAAACCTTTCAGTCACTTGGGGATTCAACCTATGGACTCCAGCGACCCCACGATGACCACCATAACCTCTGGTAATTCACACTCCCACACCATGTGGGGGTTCAGATGGAAACCCCCAATGCTCCCCCTATTTTCCACCAAACGCCGCCAGCCCGAACAGAGGCTCAGCAAGTTGTAGTGGCCATCTTGGAGGAATCTTGGAGGATGGCTATATAATGGCTATATAGCTATAATGGCTATAATATAATGGCTATATAGTTGATATTTGTATAGATTATATCCAAGCTATATTCTAGATGAACAGTTGCAGTTACTAGTTTGTCAGTGCATTTTGCACTAATTGCAGGTTTTGTAGTAGGAAACTAGTTCTTCTATGTCATACTAAGAAGAATACATGGACTAATTAAATTTCATTTTGTTTTACTTGGTGTTTTTTATCCCCTACATTACAATAGGCAATGTAATATTTGTAACATAAAGGCATTTTACAGCTGCCAAGAATCTGTTGGCCCCTTGCCTGATTGTAAAGATTTATCATATCAGGTTTGGCAACCAATCAAAGGAAAAGCATTGAGATAGCTAATAATGGAAGTCAAAATAGTTTTTAAAATGCATGCATAGGCAGGTTGACAGTAGGTGTCTTTCTTTTAATCTATGGTTGTTAGAGATTTGATATTTAGCTTTGCTGGCAAAAAGCTAATTAATGAACTCATATGTAAACTAGCAGGTGAAGTATTTATTATATAGTATAGTATATAGTATATACTATATATTATAGTAGTATATATATATACTATATATATTATATATAGTGTATAGTAAAATTTATTACTATTTCTTGTTTATCCTTTTTTGTATATTTCCCTTTCCAGTTTAATTATTACTCTCTAGATTGCATTCCTCAGGAATCATTAAGTTAGAGAGACGTCTGTAGACAGCTGACTAATTTGACTTTTTTTCAACTGCACCTTTTAAAAATTTATATCTAGTTCTTCCTAAAATACTATGAAGATACAGAGATCACACACACACACACACACACACACACACACACACACACACACATTTTCTTTCTACATTAAAATATAAAGGAATGATATACCAAAAGCAAAGAGAAAAAAGACCAATGTTTTGTCAGAAATATCATAATGTCTTAGGATATATCCTCAAATGTTTCCTTAGAAATCTTTCTGTATCTTTTTCAAATTTTCTAAGCAGAACTGGTTGTATATTTGGTTGTGAATTTAAGACTCAGTTAAGAGCGCCCTCTGCAGATTATAATCCATGCAGCAAATCCAAATATTTAAGGTGTGTCAAAGCGCAGCAATGTTTAGTAGAAGGAAACAGAAAAAGCAGATGTTAAGTGTTCTGTGCGGAAGAACATGGGTGGCTAGAAACTGAGACGAAACGGTTTCCAAGATAAATCCCTTTATTAGGGTAACAGCTAACATGCAACAAGAGCATGGAAACCGGCAACAACAACTTTCTGTCAAGCCACTATTTATATAGCAGCTGTTAAACAGGTTAACCAATGGTGCGTGTTTATTTTCCCGCCAGCTGGGCTGTCACGTCTTAACCAATGGGAGATGCTTTTGGATTGCTAGGCAATGACATGGTTTGCGGATGCAACATTAAGCATTTATCCAAAGTCCCTATTTAATTTTGTTTGGTATCCAAATAAGCAGATGAATGCTCTCTTATATGGCTATGGACATTGTAGTTCAGTAGCCATTACTACACCCAAAGCAATCTTATTTGCATTTAAATATGTTGCTGATAAACAGCCAAAGATTATTTAATTCCATAATTATAAGCCAAGCTCATTAACAACCCATTTAATGAGCTTGGCTTATAATTATGGCTCCAACCCATTTTGGAAATTTTTAAATGAAGAAGTCCATTGGCTCCTTCAGACTCCTTCAGGAGTGCTCAAGTGGGAGAGACTGAAGTAGAATGTTAGTGGATGGGAAAATTATAGATGGGGTCACAACAGTTATTTATGTATGTTTTTTTACCCATACCTGTATTCACATCCTTTACAAAAAAATCTTAAATTGAAGATTAAGCACTTAATCTTAAATGCTTAAGTTGAATCTATCTCTTCGCAGAATCCAGATCAGGATAAATGGACACTGGGTAAAGAGGTCTTAAGCAAAGATTTTTCCTAGCCATTTTGACTCAGTTGGCTGATTTCATATAAATTTTTTTAAAAAAGAAACCTTCTTTTCAAACTTTCAACTAACTGTGCCAAGCTTCTTACCAATGAGCAGCATACTGTTTCCTCTCTATAGGTGGGATAATTGAGTTTCCTTCAATCATGTGTCAATCTAGTATCTATCAAGGGCCTAGATGTCTTCTGATGACAATGAATATTGTCATCCATCCATCTAAAGTTTCTCGTTTCATTCCCTTCCATGGCTCCCTTCTGTTTACTCAGAAGCTTTTCCAAAAGCATAAATTGCCAATCAATCCATTTCTGACAAGCACACAATTAGCTGAACATGTCAAGAAAGTCTCTTTTTCAATTATTGGTTGTTTAGCTATGCTTAAAAGAAATGCCATCTCGGAACAGACGCTTCCTTGCTATGTAAACCACTAATAAGATAATAAGCAGATATTTCACTTATGACTGAGTTCACATATAACAATTAGCTTGTGCCTCTATTCAAGCATTGCTATTTCATGCCAATTATGGCTACTATCTGTGGCTTCTGCCAAATGATTCACAGCCTTCCCTGTTCCAAAAGTATCTTATTTTCTTCAGGAACAGCAAAATGCACTGAATCTCTTCAAAGAACAAATAGAATTCGGCTCTATTTGATCACAGGTTGAGGAAAGCCACCTTTCGCCTTCACAGAAGTATAAAATGCAATTTTATGTCTGTATCCTAATTAGCACCAGACAGTGAAGATCAGCACATTTCCAAACAGAGCAAACAGCCAAACCCTACACTTCTCAACAAAAAAAAGTACTATTCCTCAAAATTTAACTGTGCTGAGGCCTACTTTCCGATAATTTCTGTTGCTAACCAAGATAGTTGTTAAGTTAGTTTTGCCCCATTTTGCAATTTTTTTTGCCATAGTTAATTAGTGAATCAATGCAGTTATTAAGTTGGTAACTTGGTTGTTAAGTGAATCTGGCTCCCCTATTGACTTTGCTTTTCAGAAGGTAGCAAAATATGATCACATGACTCTGGGACACTGCAACCTTCATAAATAGGAACCAGTTGCTAAGGATCCCAATTTTGATCATGTGACTGTGGGGCTGCTGCAACAGTCCTGTGAAAAACAGTCATTAGTCACTTTTTTCAGTGCTGTTGTGACTTCAAACAGTCACTAAATGAATGGTTGTAAGTTGAGGACTACTTGTAAATATAAAGCCTGATTTAAGTTTACTGGACAACTATATTGCCAACTATATTGGCAAGGTCAACAGACTCCAATGTCCTTTGATTAAGGTCATATATCAGGATCCCTGTAGCACACCTTCTCTGTAGCAGCATCTCTTTTTGGTCAAGCATCCCACCCCCCAAAATGCTCTCATCCTGCTGATATTTTGAAGGGTCTTGAAGACCTGGCTCATTGCCAGGCTTTGGTAAGGGTGAATGATGCTCTGCATTCAAGCTAAGCGGGTTTGTTTCTTTTCATTCCAATCTGGTTGTCTCTCTTTTGACTTTCGTCACCCTTCTCCTCTCCCCTCTATATTTTTATCTACCATTGTATTTTTGTTTGTTCGTTTGTTTTAACATTTTTTATCTCTAAATGTTCAAGATTGTTGGGATCAGGCAGTGTCTACATTTAATGAATAATAATTAAATCATTGTAATAATAACAATTAATAGCTGGAGACAACAGAATAGAAGAGAAAGAAATAGAGACAATAATAAAATACAAACACCCACAAATTGAAATAGTATGACTGTCACAAAAGAAAGGAAAGGCACATAAATACCAACAGTAATTGGTGTAATAAACAACTGGGGCACCACTTGATCATCATTAGCATTGACTAAATCCCCATCAGTCAATAATTATTTAATAATAAAAACAGCAATTAAAGTCTCCTCATTAGATGATAGAATCATCAAGTTGGACAAGGACATTTAGGCCATGACTGAGTACAGTGCAGAAATCCCAATTAAAGCAACCCACACAAATAGCCGTCTAACCTTCACATAAACATATCCAATAAAGGAGGCATTGCCTCCCTCTCTGAGTAACTGATTCCACTGTCAAAATTATTATTAGGAAGATCATTTTTCTAACATTTAAAAATAATCTAAGTTCCTGGAACCCTATATCTGTTATTCCATGTCTTCTATTCTGTAACAAGAACAAACATGTCTCAGATTTCTTGCATGACTTTCTGATGGCATGCTGTTTACATAGCCAGAATAATGTTTAAAATAGGAAGTTGAGCCATAAAACAAAGTAGTGTCTGTATTTTTATCAAAGCAGCCAAGGCACCTTCCAGTTCTAATTATTAGAATAAGGAAATGTTACCAAAATATAGAATGACATTCCCTCAAAATGATTGATAAAGAAGCTAAAGTCATCTGGGCTTTATAACAGAAAGGAGGAAACCTCTCATGAAAACATCAATGGAAAAAGAACTCATTGTTGACAAGCTAAGTGTGGGACCAAATCCAGAAGTGACTTTATGAGAGGTTCTGATTACATGATGGCAGAAACCGCAGACGAAAAGGCTGGACGCTTTTCCTTTGTTATACTACAGGTGGGTATATGTCTTGATTCTCTGGCATTACTTCCCCCCCCTTTTTAAAAAAAAGCTTATTGAAATTTGTTTCCTCCTCAAAGCAGCAGACTTCAGAAAAAATAGGGTCAAAAACATAGAGCTTTACCAGAGCTCTGATTCAGTGGTGGGTTTCAAATTTTTTTACTACCGGTTTTCCTGAGCGCTGCTCCCACTATCCATAGTTGGGTTCTTCTTCAGATTCTTGACAGGAACTGAGTGAGAGCTGAAATTCGCTTCCTCTAACTTAGCCATGTCCACAATCCCATGGTCCCCCAGTCTTCACTCAGTTGCTGTCAAGAACTGAAGTGCCTTTTTTCTGAGCTCAGGGTTTTCCCTTCTTAATTCCTTCCTCTCGTTTTTTTCTTTAGTGCTTCTGTGGCTCGTTAGGCTTTTTCTTTTTTTTTTATTATCATTTTTTCACTCGGAGGTTACATTTCTGACTGCTAATGGTGCGTGGCATGTCTGGGGCTCTGGGCCGCCCTCGCCTCAGCTTCCAGCTACTAGCAGCTGCCAGATTCTGATCCCCTCGGGGCAGATCCGGCTCCTTCTTCATGGCCGCTGGCGAGTAAGATAGGCAGCAGAAGCCGCCACCACCGCCATTTTGATTTCTGCACCTTGGTCATCCGATACGGCGATGAGGTTGTTGCCAGCACCTGAGGCATCGAGAGCAGGCGGTACAGGAGCGGTGGTGCTCGCTCCCACTTGTGGTTGCTGCGCAACACCGGGGCATCGTTGCGGAGCTTGCTGCCATGGTCGGACCTTCAGGCAGTCCTTTTCGGCGCGTTGCGCATTCCGGCCACCATTTTCTCCCAACTATTTCTGGCGGCCGCCATTTTGTCCGACCCTTGGGCCATCAAAAGTGGCGTGTTTTTACCTCTGTGGCCATTTTTTCCGCTGCTAATTCCAGGCTCCTCCCTCTGATTGGACCTTCAGGCCGTCAGTTTGGTGCAGGCTGTGCAGTGTCCGTTTCCTGGACTGACCACCTGACGTGAGTTCCTTCTCATCAGCGTCATCTGCTTACCTCCTTGCGAGGCACTCTGACAAAAAAAAAAAAAACCTGGCCTGCTGACTGATCTGCTCTTATTTGGCAGACCCTTCTTTGGGACACCATTACCACTGGCCGAGGCAGTTGCCCTTTCCAACTGTCCATTTTGATTGTTTGCTGGGCCTCCTCACTGAGAGGACCCTTGATTGGTCATGGCTGATTCCCCCCTCTCCTCTGACCTGGAGCAGGAGGCGAGTCCTCCTCCTAAGGTCAAAAGGCCTAAGTCAGATTTGGGGACGCGGTCTACTGCATCTAGCCGCAAACCTCGCAAGCCAAGCTCCATCTCTGGTCAAGAGAGGGATGCATTGAGGTGCCATAAGGCCCTGGAGCGCCAATGTGCTAAGGCACAATGCCACGTACAGGAGTCCCTAGGGCTGGGCACCAGTAACTTATTGGCTGCTCCTACGGGATGGGCGAATGTGCAATCTGGATCTCCGGCCTGTACCCATGAACTGGTTTCCATCGACCCGACAACCAATCCCTTGGCTCTCACAAAACGTGTGTCTCAATCTATGCCTGATGTTTCTACGGTGGGTGCCTCTGCGCCTCGCCATAAAGTACCAGAGGCCACCTTTACACCAATGGCTGCAGGCCTCCGTGCTCCAGAGGTGGCCTTCCCAGGGCCCCAGCTGAATTTTCAATCTATCATGTCCTCTGCCTTGTCCACTCTATTGGTGGTGGGGTTGCACCAGGCTGTTCAGGGTCTGCTGCAGGCCATGGCAGGACAATATCCATTGCAGGAACAGCCCTCTTCTCAACTGCACTCACGGCAACCGCAGATGTCCCCAGAGGGGTCAGTCCAGGAGGAGGACGACCCAGAGGATGTCGTGTTTTCGGAAGATGAAGGTCTAATGCCGGATGCTCCATCCTTCACTGGGTTGTTCCGGCCCTCTTTCTTCAAATCTCTACTACATAAGGCTCACCTGACTACTAATCTCGACATGCTGGGTCAGGGCCCGTCC
Source organism: Stegonotus admiraltiensis (assembly GCA_032468215.1). Classification (NCBI taxonomy): domain Eukaryota; kingdom Metazoa; phylum Chordata; class Lepidosauria; order Squamata; family Colubridae; genus Stegonotus; species Stegonotus admiraltiensis. The sequence goes on along the minus strand of JANHZT010008132.1, from coordinate 28,005 downwards.
GAACCACAGACGTCTTCAGGGCCCCACGACGCCTTATTTAAGACCACCAAACCAGAGAAGGACTGTATTCCCTGTCCTCAATTGTTTGCAGATGTCATCCAAACTCCATGGGGCCAGCCTGGCTCTTTGACTACTCCCAGCAGCCTCAACAAAAAACTCTATTGCTCTGCCCCAGAGTTGGAGGACCTGGTGGCCCTCCCTACAGTGGACCCACCTGTTGCTTCTCTGGCCTCGGCCTCTGTCATTTCCACTGACGCCTTGGATGGCCTCAAAGCTGAGGACCGCCGCACTGAACTGGCATTCTTCAAATCCCACCAAGGGGTGGCCTGGGCGATAAAAACGGTGACAGCCACATCTTTCTTCAATAGGGCTTCCCTCATTTGGTTGAGGCAACTTCAGGAACGCCTCCCTCCTGAGGAGACAAGGTTGCATCAGGACATTAACAAAATTGTGGCGGCCACCGAATATTCTGCAGATGCTTCCTTGAACTCTGTAAAATTTGCCTCTCGAGCCCTGGCCTCCACAGTAACATCAAGGAGACTCTTTTGGCTCCGCCACTGGAAGACGGACCTTAAGGCAAAGTGGAAGCTGGCTGCAGCCCCCTACAAATCACCGAACCTTTTCGGGGCTGCGTTGGATCCAGTTCTGGTTGAGGACAAAGATAAACGGAAAGTCCTCCCATCCACCCAGCGTCGCATGGATCGCCGTTACATACTGTATTCGCAACGGCAGCCCTTTCGGCCTGGTCCTGGCCCAGGGGGGCCCCCATCCCAGCGCAATGCCTTTCAAGGGAGTGACCATTATGCGGATCGCCAACAGTTCCCGGATCGTAGCAGGATCCAGCAATCCAAAAAGCGACAATTCCGGGGCACTGGTTATAAATTCTCATGGAGAGGCAAATGACGCCCGGTCTCTGGGCCCCATAGGCGGTCGCCTTCGACTATTCCACTGTCAGTGGGCCCAATTGACCACGGACTCATGGGTGCGGCGCACTATGTCCTTGGGGCTTTCTATCGAATTCATCGGCTTACCGCCCAGCCGCTTTGTCAACTATCTGATACCCAAGTCCCGCAAGCTCCATCTTCTCATGGCAGCAGAGATTTCTCACCTCTTAACCATCAAAGTGATAGAGGAGGTACCACCGGAGCAGCATCAGAAGGGTTTCTACTCAATCCTCTTCCTGGTCCCCAAGTCTTCCGGAGGCTGGCGTGCAATATTGAACTTAAAACAGCTGAATCTGTCGGTCCGCTACCACAGATTCAAAATGCACTCACTTCAATCTATCCTTGGAGGTGTGAGGCATGGGGACTTCCTTCAGTCGGTTGACTTACGGGAAGCCTACCTGCATGTCCCTGTACACCCCGACCACAGGAAATTCCTGAGGTTCGCATATGCAGGCCAGCACTTCCAATATTGTGCAATGCCCTTCGGGCTTTCCTCAGTGCCCCGCACATTCACCAAGCTGGTATCAGTGGTAGCAGCAAAACTCAGGTCAATACTAGTTCGGGTCCTCTGCTACCTAGACAATGTCTTGATTCTTTCCTCCTCACCAGACCAGGCAATACAGGACAGGGAGCGTGTTCTGGAGGGGTTTCAGGCCCATGGTTTCTTGATCAATTTCAAGAAGAGTCATCTCATCCCCTCCACGCGCCTTCACCTAGGAGCAGTCATCGACTCCAATGCAGCTCAGGTTTTTCTATCTCCAGACAGGATTCAGAGTATCGTTGAGCTGATACAACAGGTCCGTTCCACGCAGAAAGTGTCTGTACTACTTCTGTCCCAGTTGCTCGGGAAAATGGTATCCTGTTACAATATTGTTCCGTGGGCACGCAGACACTCTCGCTCCCAGCAATGGTTCCTGCTTCCATTCCAACGTGCAGGCCACTCCAACGATACACACAAAGTATACCTACCTCCACAAGTCCGGCTTTCCCTGTGTTGGTGGACATCCCCTTCGCTCCTCAAAGGGTCCCACTTTCTGGACCCGGACAGACTAATACTTACCACCGATGCCAGTCTCCAGGGTTGGGGAGCGCATCTTCTCAACCTGGTGGCGCAAGGCCAATGGTCGAAGTCGGAACGTCGGGCCACCATAAATCTTCTGGAGCTGTGGGCCATCAAGCTGGCCCTTCTACACTTCTGCCAGGCAGTCGAAGGTCAACATATTTTGGTCCTCACGGACAATGTCTCGGCCAAGGCTCATGTCAACAAGGAAGGGGGCACGAGATCGAGGGCCCTCCTCTTCGAGTCAGAGATATTATTCAATTGGGCAGAACATCATCTGCCAACTGCCAACATCCAGGCCGATTGGCTCAGCCAAAAACAGATCAACCCTGCCGAATGGCAGCTCCATCCGTCTCTGTTTCAGGAGATTGTAACCCACTTCAGCCTCCCAGTCATAGACCTGTTTGCATCTCCTTCAAACGCTCAGCTCCCAAGGTTTGTTTCTCGATATCCGACTCCCTTGGCGGAGAACCACAATGCTCTTCGGTGCAGTTGGCCCAACAGCCTCCTGTATGCATTCCCGCCGATCCTACTACTGACTCGGGTCATTCGGAAATTGTTAGCCGAAAGGGCGGAGCTTCTTCTCATCGCTCCCAACTGGCCTCGGAGGTCGTGGTATGCCAACCTCGTGGCACTGTCCGTCGGACATCCTTGGGTCATCCCGCCACACCAAGTCTCTCTGTGCCAAGGGGCCATCTACCATCCAGAGCCTCAGTGGCTCCAATTGGCCATTTGGCATTTGAGAGGGTCATTCTAAAGAAGGACAACTTATCAGATGGAGTCATCAGAACTATGCAGGCTGCCAGACGCCCTTCTACAACTCGTATTTATGAAGCCTCGTGGACTGCCTTCTGCGGCTGGTGTTCCAGTCAGCACATGGATCCCACATCAGCTACCATTCAGGATGTTCTTGAGTTTTTGCAAGCAGGACTGGTGAAAGGTTTGGTTCCTTCCACCTTATGGCGTCAGACAGCAGCCTTGTCTATGGTTATTACGTGTCTGCCGTACCACTCTCTGTCACACCATCCACGCCTCCGGGTCTTTCTACATGGGGCCACCAATTTGTGTCCTCCCATAGTGTACCACTATCCCACATGGGACCTTCCGCTGGTCTTACAGATGCTTACATCACCACCTTTTGAACCCTTGTCTTCGACTCCACTCAAGTTTCTGTCATTTAAAGTGACCTTTCTCCTGGCTATTACATCCACCAGGAGGGTGTCTGAACTTGCAGCACTTTCGATTAGAAAGGACCTCTGCATCTTTAGGGACAATACGGTGGTCTTGCACCTCGACCCTTCCTTCACCCCTAAGGTGAACTCCTACTTTCACTGTGCACAGGAGCTCATTTTGCCAAATTTTTGCCCGTCGCCTCAGGACCACTGGGAGCAGCGTTGGCATATGCTTGATGTGCGTAGAGCCCTCTGTCACTATATCCGGCAGACCTCTTCCTTTTGACAGACGGAGGCCCTTCTCGTGTCTTTCAACTTGGCCTCCATGGGCCAGAAGATCTCGGCTTCCACAGTCGACAGGTGGATCAAGACCTGCATAGCTATGGCGTATGACGTGCACTCTCAACCTCGGCCTGGCAGGATTCTGCCGCACGCAACTTGCAGTGCGGCCACTTCTGCAGCCTGGGCAACACAGGCGTCAGTGGTGGACATTTGCCGGGCTGCAACGTGGTCCTCCATTTCGCCCTTCATCCGACACTACAAAATTGATCAATACTCTTCGGCAGAGGCATCATTTGGCCGCCGGGTTCTACAATCTGTTGTTGTGGACCATGGCACTGGGGGCAGTCAGTCCCCTGCCCTTGGGGTTTAGGCTTGGGTATGTCCCAACTATGGATAGTGGGAGCACGGCTCAGGAAAACGGACGTTGGCTTACCTGAACGTCCCTTTTCTGGGCACTGCGAACATTATCCATTCCCTCCAATGTGTTTTTCTTGTTGACTTCCTGCCATCGCACCTGACCTGGTTTGACCTCTTGTTGCCATTTTGTTCCTACTTAATGTTTTTCTTGTACAGACTTGCTGAGCCTTCATGGCAGACTGGGGGACCATGGGATTGTGGGCGTGGCTAAGTTAGAGGAAGCGAATTACAGCTCTCACTCAGTTCCTGTCAAGAACCTGAAGAAGAACCCAACTATGGATAGTGTTTGCAGCACCCAGAAAAGGGACGTTCAGGTAAGCCAATGTCCGTTCTGTGGCTTGGTGGGCATGGCAGGGGAAGGATACTGTAAAATCTTCATTCCCTCACCAATCCAGGGGAAGGATACTGCAAAATCCCCATTTCCTCCTGATCAGCTGGGACTCTGGAGGCAGAGAATAGATGGGGGCGGGGCCAGTCAGAATTTTTTACTACCAGTTCTCCGAACTACTCAAAATTTCCACTACTGGTTCTCCACAACTGGTCAGAACCTGCTGAAACCCACCTCTGCTCTGATTCCTTGCAGAGAGATCTTGAAAGTAAACTAAGTAAGAGCTCCCCAGGGTACAATAATCTTAAATTGTTTACCTTTCTAGTCTTGGGGATTTTACACAGTCTCCATGTGAATAGCTAGTTAAATTTTCCCTAATGTATCCAATATAGCCTCAGTGTGAGAAAACTGAAATGTGGCCCTAACCATCTGCCCAAGTAGTGTTATATTTTATAAGAAGGTCAGGCTATTTGAAGGACCACCTCTCCGCTATTATATCTACTTAGCCCACTTAGGACAGGAAGGCAGTGCATGTTATGGGTCCCATCGATTAGGGAAGGCCCACAAGAAAAGGGCCTTTTCATTCCCTGTAAGATATGGTCGACCACCTCCTCTTTGCCTTCCCAAAGTCTTTAAAATGTGGCCTTGTCAGTAGGCCTAGGAACCACAAATGAAGATGGAGCTGATCAAGTGATTGATTTGATTGTATTGTTGTTGCCATGTTGAGTGGTGTGTGGGGATTTTAAAGCTTTTTATTACGTGGCGGATTTTTTAATGTTTTAAGCTGCCCAGAGTCACCTATGTGTGAGTTGGGTGGCTGTATAAATTTGTGTAATGAATACATAAAATAAATATTACCACTGAGCCCTCCTGGAATATATAGTTGGTTCCCCAAAAGCTGTCCATAGATACCTGGTCCCAATGACTAGCTATCCAGTATTAATGCCTTCCTTTTATCTTTCTTCTAGAAGGGATAAATAGCAAATATTGGCATATATTCTAATGTTTAGGTAACTTACATTGATCATGTTTTGCCATTTTAATAATCAATTACACAGGAATCTTTTACAGAAAGGACAAACACAGAACTTCTTATCTATAAGTGCATGACACAGAGACATAGGTTTGATTTGCATCTGCTAGAAGCACAGTTTTATTGAAAACCCATTTTCAACAGAATGTCCAAGAACAACACCACAGAAATTAAGAAGTGCACAAATTAATGGTCATATCTAAACCTGAGAAGAGGATAAATCTACTAGTTAAAAGACAGCCCACTGATAGATATTTGCCATGAACAGTGTTCAATAACTAGAGGGAAGATTCCTCTTTTGCTAACTGATATAAACCAGTGTGCAGCATAGAATAGAGTTGCGAAGCCTATATTAGTTGAAGATCTTATTGTTCATTCATCTGCTGTATCCTAGAAAAGGGAAAGGGAAAAAAATTAGAAAACTTTGTGGGTAAAAATGCAAACAAATTAATAAATATGGCCTGCCCTCATGGAATGAGATATGAGATATGAGATGATGAGATAATTAAGAGATCCTTCCTGAACTATGAACCAAAAGATGGCAGAGGATACAAGCTAGATGACTGATTTATTAATCTGGTTTATTAATCTGATCAAATTTATTAATCAGATTGATCTGTTCAGTTTGGAAGAATAACCGCGCTGTAAAACAAGGACCTGAAACGAATACATACACATTGCTAAGTCTGTTACATGTTCACTCAGAATAAATTCAGATACATTTGGGACAGAACAATCTTAATAAATCTCAGTAAGTGAGGGACAGAGCCACAAGGGTTAAACCTATGAATGCATGAACCAGGGGCTCAAAGGAACAGAACTGTATATCGATCTAAAAGCATTACTGAAACAAGAATGATTGCAAAATCTGTGGGGACAATAGAAAGACTGGATAGGCCAAAGCTTAGCTAAAATACCTTTTATTGAAGGTTCATTTTTCAATTTTGCATTTATAGCAAAATGTTTGTTTGTTTTAAGGATTAGTTTCCATCTTTAATATAGGGACACTGTGGTTGCCCCCTTACCTTTCAGGTCTGACGAGGAGACCTGACTTGAACTAGAGGAACTGTAAGAATGAGAAAGGAGTCTCACTCCTGAGGATTTGGAATGTCCCCCTCCAGAAGGGCTGCTGCTGGGACTACTGTTGGAAAAAAAAAAGAAGGAAATATTCTCGAATGAGATCAAAATAATTATTAAATATATACTAATAGCATTAAATGAAATTATTTGTGCTGTTTTTATGGTATATTTATTTATTATTTTATTTTATTTATTTGTCAACAAGTACAAGGAAACAAGTAACAGTATAGACATAGACATGGACACGTGAAAAAAAATGGCGCAAATAAAAGTATATAAATAGGCAAAACATAGCCATAAACACATAAAATGAGTACATATAAATGGGGACAGTAGGACAGGGATGGTAGGCACGCTGGTGTGCTTATGCACACCCCCTTAGGGACCTCTTAAGAAACATAAAAGGTTCATGGTAGACAGTTTAAGGTAAAAGGTATGGGGATTAGAGAGTCTAATATAATAACAGGATCAGGTAGAGTGTTCCAGACATTTATTACTCTATTGTAGATTGCATATGATTGCACGCCAGGAGAAGAATGAGAACACAGCAGGGGTGGGTTCTAAATTTTTTTACTACCGGTTCTGTGGATATGGCTTATTTTGTGGGCGTGGCTTGGTGGTGGTGGTGTAATGTGACTAGGTGGGCGTGGCATTTTTTTTCCTACAACCTCTTCGGCTGAAGAGGGTGCAGAAAAAAATGCTTTTAAAAGCCTCTGACAATCAGGCAACTCCACTGGGATCATCAGAGGCTTTTAAAGGCATTTATTTCCCTACAACGTCTTCGGCCAAAGAGGCTGCAGAAAAAATGCTTTTAAAAGTAAAAAGAAAAGCCTCTGATGAGGTGGGTGGGGTAAGCGAGTGGCGACTGGGCCGGGGACTGGTTCGGGGGCATGGCCAGACAATGTTATTACCAGTTCTCCGAACTACTAAAGATTTTTACTACCGGTTTTTGTGAACCGGTACGAACCAGGAGCAACCCACCACTGGAACAGAGGATTCCTTGACTGAGTGTATACAAACAGAAGAAGAGATCTACTAAATTAGCCCAAAAGGTTATCTAGTCCAGCATCTTTTCTCCCAGGCTACACATATGATAGCCATATGCTTCTACAAATTCCCAAAGAATGCAGAACTCTGAAGTAGCTAATGTGTACATCTGACAGTTCCATATTAATTCATTTTTAGTTATTATATAATGACATTGCAATGTGCCCCATGCTTTTTTTAGGTGGTCTTTGTGTGTTGGGCATATGTAGAGGCAGATTCTGAAGACCAGAGACTGGAAGGGCAAATTAATTAAACTGGACTCATCATTCTCTAGAGAAATTGATAAAGTATACCAGAAAATTGAGTTCTTTTTTTTTATTTTATTTATATGCCGCCCTTCTCCGGAGACTCAGGGCAGCTTACAATGTGTTAAGCAATAGCCTTCATACT
>JANHZT010008132.1:3114-19938 GCA_032468215.1 Stegonotus admiraltiensis | reverse complement strand
CTCGAACTTGCAGTAATTGCAAGCAGCAGATGTTAATAACAGACTTCCAGTCTGTTGAGCCACCAGAGCTCCTATTTGATAATTAACCTGTAATCCTGATTTTTAAAACTGACAATTTATGAGATTCTGTACTTCCTAAAAAATTTTAAAAAACCATCTTGTTTCCGGCATCTATATAATAACCCTTTAAAAATGTGACCAGGAATAGATGTATGCTTCACAGTTTAAGTTAGTTGTTAATCTTCATCAGATCTAGCCTTGCAGGGCAACAAACGGCTCCCCTGTCCACAGAAAGTCTATGATAAATAAAGGCAGGAAATTGGTCTAATACATAAGGAATAAACTCTCTCATACACCTCTCTGGAAGTAAAATAAAAATAAATTTAAATAAATTACTGTTGCACCCTATGCTCACTGTTGAGGTAGCTGCTTCCCTTAGTGTAACACCACACCTGATCCTGCCTCAGAAGAGTTATGGAGCTAGTAGGAAAGAAGAAATATTAGAAAAATCTAAAAATGTTTACAACTGCTATGATTTACCTACCTAATGTCTTGCTGCCCTTCTTCTAACAGGGAGCGGTAGGTCTGGATCTCCTGTTCCAAGCGACATTTGACATCTAGAAGTTCCCTGTATTCTCGATTCTGGCACTCCATTTCTGCCCTCAGCTCTGCCAGTTGCTGTTCCACACAAGAGATCTGGTTCTGTATTTCAGCCAGGTGGGTATTGTAGCGACTTTCAGTCTCACCCAAAGAGTCTTGCAGTGATTCCCTCTTAAGAAGTTAAAAAGTGAAGGTTATCAATAGAAAAATTAGGTTTAAAAAATTCAAGAATGTATCCTACAAGCTACATTTTTTCCAAAGAAAAGGATTATCTCTGGTACTTCACAAACAATGCTTTGATTTTTGTATATGTGAAGAGATGAAATGCCCTTTACAGAAGTCATTGGCAATTACATGTATACAAATGGTATGGAGAATAACTTGCAGTGTAGCAAGAAATATTTTCCTTCCTTATCTCATCAGTTATTTTTGATATTCCTTTTGTTTCAGGTTCCCCAATTCATAGCCTACCTCTTTCTTTGCTTCTATCTACCCTGTACTTATTGCCTTCAACTGTCCCCTTGGTTAGTGTTGGCCCAGGAATAGTCATCATCTTGGAAAATTGTCTCATGAGTTCACTGGCCTACTGATCTGCATGTTTACCTAAAATTGTAATTTTCTAAAGTTGCAATTTTTGATACTGTAGAGAAAGTATTAAAAATCTATTTCCTATCACTATGAACCTTATACTTGCTATGACTAATAAGTAGTTCATGCAAGAGACAAATCAGAAACTAAAGTCTATTGTATAAATAAGAGAGATGCTTACCAAGCAAAGCTGAGCCTGCAAATCGATTTCCAAGGTTTGCAGTTGACGTTTTAGGTCAACAACTTGATTGTTGCAATTCTCAACTTCTTTGCTACTGATGCAGACCTCCTGATTCACTTCTTCCATCTGAAAAGACATTAAAAATAAGATGGGGAAAATGAGAAGCAGTTTCTTTACTGAGGAAACTACTGACATCAAGATGTCTTTAAACTTTTGAAAAATTAAAATATTGGTAAAGGGAAATATTTTTAAGGAATAGAATAAGGGCATGCTGTAAGTGTTGTCTTACTTGTTAAAGTATGCTGAGGAACAATAGTTTTGATTATTAAAATAGGCTTATATTCATAGCAAGGACAATAGGATGATATAAGGGTGATAGTAATGGTGATGATACCCTATATTTATTTTGTTCAACTCATGGCAGCACAAATTATGTATGCTCCCATTAGCTATTTCCCCAACCACAATCATGCAACATGAATTGAGCTGAGAAAGAATAACTGGCTCAAATCACCCAAAAAACTTTCATGCCTAAGGAAGACTACAATGTTTGGACTTTCAGTTTTGAGTCCAGCACCTTAACCACTGTGCCAAACTGGCAAGTAGAAAATTAAATGGAGGATTTTCATATTTATTTTAGGTCATTAGGGTTAGCAGCTCACATGAATAAATGCATTTATTTATATTCATGATCTCACTACTAATTACATAAGGAATACGCTGAAGAATCATTCTGCCCATAGCAGAAGATTTTTCTTTACACGACCAGCCGTCCATTACATAAAAGGCACCACCAAAGGTAAACATGGTATTCTGGTCTGGCTTTTTCCATTCTAGACATGAGGATAGGTTCATTTAGTCTCTGGTAGGTCTAATATATAACTGGAGTTTTCTGAAAGTAGCTGAAAATATCCCACAAACACTACTCCCAAAACACACTCAAAATTTTGACTCTGTTCCTTCTGATGGGGTCGCCATGCCCTCTATAGTCTTTGGAAGCCAAAAATATTTTTAATAGTATAATGAAGTTCAGTCGTTAACCAAAACAATTGTGGACTTCACATTTAAGTAAAGGCATTACTTAAATGTGCATTTATTGCACTGAAAATAGAATGTGTAAATGTTATGAAAATCAGTCTTCCTCCTAAAGTGGTGATTTCCTCCCAGAACTGCATAAGCAACTACTCAGATTGTCAGTTGTTACAGTGTAAATGTGACTGTGTAAACTCTATTTTACTGTAATCAGGAACAACATACCTTGCGTTCATACCACTGTTCAACTTCTTTGCGGTTGTTCTCAATCATGGTTTCATACTGACATCTCATTTCTTCCAGAACCTTCTTCAGATCTGGACCTGGGGAAGAGTTAACTTCCACACTAATATCACCACAAGTTTGACTCTTCAGACTCTTAATTTCCTGCAAATGAAGTTCAAAAAGATGTGATCCTCAAGTCAGAAGGAATTTTTTTTCAGTCTCACTCCTACCAAGAATAATACCAATGTGGAGAAGGGGAACTCACCTCCTCATGGTTCTTCTTGATACAGCACAGTTCTTCCCGGAGGGATTCAAGTTGTGCCTCCAAATCAGATCTACAAAGAGTCAGTTGATCCAGGACCTGGCGCAATCCATTGATATCAGCTTCCACATTTTGGCAAAGAGCCAATTCAGTTTCATACCTGCATTGTAGTTATGAAAGGGGAGGGGGGAGCACTGTTAGATCTATAGGGATTGTTGCTAAAATCAATACTTCTGGAATATATTTGTATGCAAAGGGTTCCCTATTTTGCTTCATTGCACTGTTCTGGAGTGGACTGCTCATTTGTGGATTATTTGATAGTTATCCTACTATGGAAAAGGAAATTTTAAAACATGTGTTTCATGTTTTAGCTTTGTTTTTTATATTTTATTTGTAATTTTTATATTTATTGGTACTTTCCTTGTTGGATTGTTGTGAGCCGCCCAAAACTGCAGAGTCATGTGTCATACAAATTTAATAAATTATTATTATATACACAATAATATGAAATCACAGCTGGCATTTAGCTGATCTTTATATATATCAAATTTTTGCTAGCAGAGGTTTGCAGGAGGCCATCACAACTGAAAACGAAGCTCACAAGCCCATGAGGCACCCCTAAAACAAGTCAAGCTGGCCATGCCTACCCAGGCTATGCCTAACCCAGCTGCCGGAGGTCAAACACAACCCTGATGCGGCCCTGAATGAAATCAAGTTTGACACCCCTTACCTAGAATGTCATTATTGTATGTATCGGCATAGTATGTCTGTGATTCCAAGCTATGTGGCCTTTTGTAATTTTTGAAATGGTTATTATTATGTGATTCAAGTTGGACTTACTTCAACCTGAAGTCATCAGCAGTCATGCGGTTGTTATCAATATCCAGGATAAGCTTACTATTATCCACAGAGGCACAAACAATCTGCATTAGGGAAAGAATAATGTTATTTGAACTTTACCACCTACTACTTCTTAGTTGTCACAATATTGTATTTGAAATTTAGCCTTTAGTTTTACTTTCCAGTCTCCGTGTGTTTCCTACCCATTAGGGATACACTGAACTTATTTCATGCTTTCCTCTCTCAGCCATGATTTTCTTCACCATAAAATCCTTAATGGCTCTCGCTCTCTAGCTTTGGGTAAGAACCATTTCCCAAATAGTACTTCCCAACCTTAATGCTAACTCTAACCATCCCCTTCCTCAAACAGCCATTCTGTTCCTAGTTAACATAACATATATTTCTGTATTAAATTCCAAAGCATCAATGCCTAAACTATGGCATGGCTAGAATGATTATTAATATAGATGTACATTATGGAGGAACAATTTTTCATACCTGATTCTTTAACTCTTCAATTTGTTGATAATAAGAGCTATAATCCTTTAGCTCAGATGGTGGGCCTTGTCGGTCATACCACTGTCTAATTCTGCTCTCAAGCTCAGCATTCTCTTCCTCAAGGGATCGTACTTTCTCCAAGTAAGAGGCCAGGCGGTCATTGAGATTCTGCATGGTCATCTTCTCATCACAGGAAATCAAGGGGGTTTCATTGCAAATGCCAAAGCCACCACCAATTTGCCCAAAGCGGAAACTGCTCCCAGAACCATACCCGTAGCTCCCTAACATATTTCCTCCAAAGCCACCGTCAGTGTAACTTGCCCCTCCATAGGAAGCTCCACTGGAAAAGGTCCTCCCAGATACACCACCTCCAACACTACTTACAACAGAGGAGGCACCTCTCCCAGAAACTACCCTTATTCCACCACAGCTACTACTGGAGTTTCTCCCCTTGGTGTACATCATAGTCTGTTTGGACCTGCAACTCATATCAAATAAATTTTAGAAGCAAGATCAAGGAGCCAGAAAAAAAATTAATAAAGCCAAAGATGCACAGCTTGATGCAAAGACAGACTGCAGATGCTAACAAATATACACAGGTATCTATTTATACTTTCTGTAGTGTGGGTGTTGCCATAAGGGTGTTACTTTGTCTTCCATAAGGCTGGCTCATCTGGCTTTCCCTAGCCAAAGAAAATTATTCTGAAGGCAAATTTGCCTTCAGAAATCTCAGCTACACTCAGCTCTTGAGAGGTGTCAGCACATTTCTTTCCCAAATACATCAGCCACAATATCAAATGAATCATTCTCTTTGCTCCACACCGAAAAGTGTCATAAAATAGTATTACTATAAAATATTCAAGGGAAAGAAATAATTACAGCCTACTGCAACAAAAATATCTTCCACTATTATTAGGAATCATTTGTGTTGATTTCATCTTGATTTTATTTTGCTACAGTAGGAAAGATAGTCTTTTATGAATTTTCCCTTCTTTGGGCTCATTTGGGAGGCTAAGCATATAACAACTCTGAAATCAAGTCCAGGTATATTAAACAGGGATCTTTGTCTCTAATCTTGAAAGCTGCTAAGCACATTTGGTTATTAAATAGGTAAGAGATTATGTTTTGAACCTGTATCAAGTGAGAAATTAACATTGTGAAATAACTCTAGTTTGAAAACAGTAGGGAATATGTTTTATTGGAATCACTGGGTGTGAGCCATGGGATCAATATTTTAAATAAGTTAATTTTAATGGCTGTTATAAAGATATTGAGAGACTGCATTCTGATTTATTCACAAAATTCGCTTGGCGACATAACACAACTGAAATTGCCTCTTACTACCTTTTTTCTTCTAAACCACTTTTCTTCTTTCTCTCTCCCATTTTAACTTCAAAATAGCTGGGGAGACCATTCTTCCTCTAATAGAGGATGTGCAGTCTTATGAGTCCAACAAGTAAAAATCCTTCAATCCTTGTTTCTATATGCCCTCCACTTTTTAAATAAATAAATAAATAAATCTTGCAATGCTTGTGGTATTTCACTCTTCTAGGAGGCATTCTATAATGAACAATTCATTATTTCAATTTCAATACATAAAGCAAAATTTAAAAGGAAAAATCAAAATAGTTTAAAAATAAAATAAAAGCAATCTACTAAAATTGAAATATCAGTGCAAGTTAATGATTGCAGAATCTCACTGTAAGGTAGAATTTTTAAAAGATGCCTAAAAACATGTCAGTGTGAGTTCACATAATCTGTGCTGCGAAAACACAAACACTGTATAGAAGTGCTCTGCCATTGGAAAACATTCTTATTTATATTTACAGTTCTCCAGATTTCCAGATAAGGACTTCATAGTTCAACCGTTTTTTCTGTTTGAACTAGAGGTATTTTAGTTCTGTGCTAATTTTCAATACGAATAATAATTCTGTTGTGTGATTTTCCAGTATAGGATGTAATGCACCATCCCTTTAAAATTTCAAATTTTAAGCACCCAATGTAACATTGCATTTAAATTCACTTACCTTCTCCCTATCTCATCATCTTTGATCCAAAACAAACTTATCCTATTTATTTTGAAATTGGCAATGATAATGATGACAATGATAGAAAACTTTTCCATTTATTTTTTTCAGTTTTAGTGGGCTAAAAATCCTATTCTTTTCATGAGCCTATTGGCAGATCATGAAAGTCACAAGGAAAATTTCCTGCAGCTGATCAGTTTTCCAACATATCTGCATGATGAACATTGTTCCAAAAATGAATCTCAGATTCATTAAGAGTGGCGGAAAACATCAATAATAACATGAATGTTATTTTTATTTTCTGCAATGTAAATGACAGCCACAGGGAACTTTTAAAAGCTAACATTACTCTGGTACTCCTATCTTCATTGCAAATGGAGAATAGAATTAGAAATCTTTTCTGACTACTTTATTTAAAAAAAACATAAATGTTCATGAGATACATCTGATGAAAGCTTATGACCTTTAATAACATGAGTTTGAAAAGTTACTTTAGAATTCTCATTATTTGATTAATACATCTTTCCTCCTTCAATGTTTATGTGTGTTTGTTAAATCTATATGCTACCTACCTCACTAGCCAAAATTATTCTGGGGGACTTACAGTGCCATAAAATTATAAATTAAATGAAAGGTAAAAACTAAGAGAACAAAAGATAAGGGGGTAGGTTATATCTTCCACTCAACCAACTGCTTCCAAAATAGCGTGTCCCCAGCCAACTAGCAGAGCCTGGTTTTAAGGTCCTTCAAATGGAAGCTTCTGAATACACAGGCAGTGTTTGGAGGAATAAGATACATACCATTTACCAAACTTATCCTCATCATCCCATTGCTCTATCAAATACTTATACTGCTGCTACTTACATAATAAAACTCAAGGATAGAAACTGCATTTGTACAATTGGTCCCAGCTCATACTGCTTTGGATTATGATACAAACTTATTTTCATAGATACACATCAGGAAAAAATGAAATTGGTTGAATCTTGATTTAGTGAATCATACTTAAAAGAGCCCCAGTGAAAGCAATTGACTATATTAATCCTCCATTAATGTCACTGATTTTACTCGGTGGCTTGAAATATCATGAAAATTGAATCCTCAATATGTGAAGCACCTCAAATACTAATTGAAAGATATAGACTACCTCATCCCACCCTCCAAGCTGTATCCTTAACAGCTTATAAATCAGTACCACAAAATTGAACTGTAACAAAATTAACAAATTAAGGTACACCCAATGTACCTTCAAGACATGGTTTTTTGCTTAAAAATATACCTTGAAGCCCAGAGCATTTTCTCTTCCAAAGTGTCCACGCTTTGTTAATAGTAATTGGTTTCTAAATTGGATCTAATGCTCCTTTAGGGGATTCTATGCTAAATGTGTCATTATTGGCTAATGTTTCCATATGGCAATAAAGAAAGGTAATTCACAGTGTGAATGAAACCAAATAGGTGAAGGCAATTACTCTGTGGTTGCAAAAATAAAGAATTGGAAAAAAAATAGTTTCAATTGGCAAAAAACCCCACCATATCTTATCCAGGCATCCCTAATGCTTGGATTATGCTTTTCATACCAAGGAAGATAACACATTTATAACTCATGAGTTTCCTTGGGTGTTTTTCTATGATAGAAAACTTTTAGAACTAATCTCACAACGTCAGAGAAATTTCCTTGGAATAAGATTGGGCAATCTTTTGGTAACTAAGCCTGCAGTGAATATTTGAAAGTAACCCAAAGAAGATGTAATGGGCAAAGATATAATTAAAGCAGTTTCTTCATCAAGAACGAAAACACTCAACTGCTCAATTGTAATCCATCCCCCTGAAGAAAATAGCTGAACCAGGGGTGAAATGCTCTGAAGTCTGCTACCAGTTCGCTTTGCTACTGGTTCGCTTCGTGCACGCATGCACGGTGTGTGTCAAATACACACTTCGCCCGCAGGTGCACTGCAGGCGCTACCATGCAATGCTGAAAAAGGAGGATTAAGACTTTTCTGAGTCTGCAAAGGTAAACAGAACAGCGAGGGAGGAACAGCTGTGCCACATGATTTAGATTCGCTAGAAAGCAGGATTTCCTGCTGTCTAGCGAATATAAATCACATGGCACAGCTAATCGTTGGAAATACTGATTCACCCGAACCGGTAGCATGTTTTTTACTACCAGTTCGCCTGAACCGGTAGCATTTCACCCCTGAGCTGAAACGAAGATCATTGCTTTTGTTTTCCTGAGTTTGGGAGAGCCTTAAGGTTGTGGTTTACCAACACCATGGCTGAGCACCTTACAGAATATCCTTATCCCTGAAGTTAGATTGGGCTCACTCCTTCTGACCTTCCATAAGGCCTTCAAGAGCTGGTTATGTGACCAGGCCTGGGGGTCTCGTGGAACTAGAGATTTTGCTAGATGGCTCCATTGTTGATTGCATTTGGCAGTTTGGGGGATATTTTATTAGTATGTTTGTTATATGTGTAATCATTGTTTTATACTATTCATTTATTTAATTATGCACAGTTATGTAGATTTGATTAATAAATCAATAAACATATATATATGGCAAGATGCAAAGGAAAAAGGAAGAAAGGGTTTATTTGATCTGAAATTGTATGTTTCAGCTTGTTATTTGGTTTGAATGAAATAATAGGTATTTCTGAGATGTAAAAGATTTTTAGAGTTAACACATGGTCTGCGATTTGGGTGGCATGGATACTTGTATAATAAAGGCAAGGTTAATGTAGATTTCAAAAATCATTATTTTTGATGCTGAATATGGAATACACGCAAATCTAGGCTCTGCTCATAAGCACTTTTTATAGCTCTCAGCGCAGGAAGCATTTTATAGATGGGATACAATAGTCTTACAGTTTTTAACAGATCTAACTAACATGTTATTAGCTGTTTAGTTGCAATTCATCACCCTTGAAAGGCAGGTGACCCTTTCCTAAGTAATGTGATAAGCCAAGGACTGATGCTTTCAGCAGTGTCTTTTGCGTGTTGTTTTGCGTGTTTCCCCCTCCCCTTTGAAATATTTCAGCCACCCTTGAGTTGATAAAATTGGCTACTTCTATCGCCTAACCAAAGAAGGAAATGCATCACCAAAAACCAAGGACATAAACAATAATTTGCAAAATAAAATTACACTGGCAGACATTTATAAGAGCATGAGTTCATGCATACATATACTATATCTAATTCTAACCAAAAGCATAATACATGTCATCATAGCAAAACATGTGTACCAGATGCTGAAATCTGGAATGCTTCTCAGTTTGCTCTTTTAAGGGCTATTTTAGAAACAATTGCGATGATCCAACTCTCCAGTAACACAACCCGTCCCATGCTTTTAGCATGCTAAATATAGGAAAAATGATTTTCCATCATGTACGAATGAACGATGTCTAAAAATCCTCAACAGGCAAAGAGTTGCTCTTAGGCACTGGGATCATATTTCTCAATTTGTATACCCTGACACCCAGTTGGTTGTGGTTCAAGTTAATATAGCTACTACAGCAATGGTGCTCCGATTATTGTCTGTATTCTTTTAAGGTTGGGACTTGACACCAAGAGTCAGTCTTTTTGATTCTCTTTTCATATTAATGTTTGAAATAAAAAGATAGATGTGTACATGGCTTTTAGAAAAACTTGCTCTTTTTATACCTTGAATTGGGAGGAAACCCCTACCATCAGAAACTTTCACTTTCTTATTTTCCTTTCCTTTTTTAAAAAATTAACTGTCATTGACAAGTGCTCTAAGTGATGCACCACTTGCTTGATGTTAATAGTTTGCCAATAAAAGATCTCTCACAAAGTACCAAGATACTTCAAGTGCTTATTCAGCTGCTTAATTGTCTGAATTGTCTGAAGCACTAAAAGAGCCTGGTAGTTTAAATAAGACCCTACAAGGAAATCAATGTAGGAGCTTAAAATCTGCTGTACAGACAATTCCTGAGCTTTGCCGCTTCCTTAGGAAAATACTCAAATCATTCCACAAATACAAACTCAGCAAAAATCAACCAGCACTAAAATGAAATTATGGATGAAAAGATCCTCTGGGCAAGGAAGGGAGAGTCTGGGAATTATAATTGGTGTAGAGGAGTGGCTGTATGGAAGGACAGGCACTCACATAATGTCTTTCTTTGCAGTAAGCCACAACATTAGTGGAATTGCCTAACTGTTTACAGGAAGCCACTTGGCCTACATGACATTCCAGGTTCCTATTCTCTAGGATTGTTGTTCTTGAAAATATATACATTGTCACTTAAAGGCCACATTAACTCCCAAATTATAATATTATATCCATTATCAGGTATTGAGCTGTTTTACATCTCCAAAATTTCTTTCTTTTTATAAATACCATTTTACCCATGTTTCCTTTTCATGGCGTCTTCCTTTTCCTGGACTTCTCTATTTCTCTATTCATCTATTCATTCATCCATCCATTCATCCACATAACATTTGTACCTGCCTACCTATTTAAATAGTTCTCCTAACAACTTTTTGCTTTTCTTGTACTCCTTCACCTTCTGCCCTTAAAAATATAATAATTATCTGTCAAAAAAAAAAAAGAATCAAGTAAGATCCAACTACTATAGCACTTTGTTGCCAGCAGAGACCAGACCAAAATGTTCTTCCTCTCTTTTCCCTCTCACCTTACCCAATTCCCTATATTACTGTATGCTACTAGTATTTTCTTCTTCCATTTCTGTGTATAAGGTTATCTTTGATGTTTCTTTACTATTGAAATTAAACATCCTAAAAGCACCTTGCCAAAAAAAAACCCCACCACCCAACAGAAAACCCCAACAGGAATTACCAGATTCCTGGATTTCTGTGCAAGCTCCCTAGTCCAGAGAGAAATTGTTAATATGTTCATTTAGGTGAGCCAAGTTTTCCTCATCCCCTTCTCAGACTATCCAGAGAGTGCCATTTTTGAGGCAACATCATGTGTGATAGAAATATTTCTGATTACTCTAACCAGTTATTTTATTAAACTAACTAAAAATTCTGGGAGAGTTTTTATTGTTCATTATTAGCTGAACAATAAAAACTGGGTTGACTTGATTTGGCTGTCAATGTCATTAGAAAATACTTAAGCCCTTGTTTGGCTCTTGCACATCAGTTTTAAGGAGATGGTAGCGATAGAAAGATAGAGATTCCTTGACAAATTCTGCATCCTTCATCTCCTACCCTCTCAATTTAGCCCCGATCATGATCCGTAGTTCTTCTCTTTTTTTTCCTTTTTTTTTTAAACAAAAAGAATTTACTCAATATTTTCCATTTTAAATAAGATAGTTTTCCTTGATGAATATTACTTTCAGATTTCTGGTAACTACATGGACAAGTCCATGAAGTTTTCTTGGGAATGTTTTTTCAGAAGTGGTTGCCATTGTCACCTTTTTGGACTAAGAGAGAGCATGTGACTGGCCAAATTCACATAAATGGCATAGGGTCTGGAAGACCAGAAAAGAAGCTTGGCTGAAACCATGAAGATGAATATCTGCACTGCAATACTTTGCTGCATCTTCTACTTGCAGGATATGCTTGAGAAATACATCCATCCCTTGAGAGGAGCAGTTCTTAGATTTCATAATAGTGGTATCACTAGCAAAGCTTGGGCAAAGCTTGTTCAACATCGCTTTTATCTTGTTTGTCATCTTAACTTGCAAGATTTGCACATTGCCTAGCAGGCATCCTCTGATGAAGACTTTTTCCATGACTCTAATGTGTGCAGGAAGATAATGGAAGCTAGAAATTAACACAGCGGGAAAAAATAAGGTGGTTTTTTAATTTGTTTGGTATGTAGAATATACAGAGAGATCCATTAAATTAATTCTATATTGTAGGTTCAGTTAATTCATGAATTCATTATAGTCCAGACTGCATAGCCAAAACATGGAAATACTTAGGGCTGCAATTTTTGAAATGTTTAATAATGTGGTTGTTCAGTGTTTCTTTAATAAACTTTTAATTGTCAAATATTATTAACCAACATGCCTCATGTTCTAATTCATACTTCACATGGTTCACATGGTTTTTCTCTCATTCTCAGAATGTTTTCATATTCTGGCTAGATATACAAATGGATATCTTCCAAATGGACAAAACGAAATTCCCAAACATTTTCATGCATCCAAAAGGAAGTGCTTCAAAACATCTCTCTCTGCCCATAGTCCAGAGGGTTCCAGCAGGTTCTGACCAGTTCTGGAGAACCGGTAGCGGAAATTTTAAGTAGTTCGGAGAACTGGTAATTACAACCTCTGACTAGCCCCACCCCTATCTATTCTCTGCCTCCCAAGTCCCAGCTGATCTGGAGGAAATGGAGATTTAGCAGTATCCTTCCCCTGCCATGCCCACAAAGCCACACCACGCCCACAAAGCTGCACCCACAGAACCGGTAGTAAAAAAATTTGAAACCCACCACTGCCATAGTCACCAGGAATCAGGCAGTGAATAAATATAATAAATTATTATTATTATTATTATTATTATTATTATTATTATTATTTTATTAGGACTGCAGAAGCTTCTCATCTTGCTGTTTTTCTCACAGGAGTCTGCAACACTCTTTAGAGATGCATTCATTTTCAAGACCATTTAAATGATTTTCTAGAGTATGTTTTTCCTTCAACCGTCGTAGCTGATACAGATGGCAACTGAAAGCAGAACAGAATTATCTGTCCTTCTTCTTCCCCTTTGTTTTTCATCTGCTTTGTTGAAAGATATTCCTTTTTGATCATTTGAGTAGTCTAGTGCCCATTTTTAAAAAAATGAAAGGTGCATTGCAAAAAAAAAAAATCAGTCAATTTTTACTTCATACTGGTTGTATGAACTTGGAGTCTCTAGAGACACCAGAAATTACCTTAGGGGCCAGTAGACAGCTGTGGTCATGGATGACTCATGGATGACCCACTTCTGTTAGAAATGAAGCTCATGTGAAAGGGAGCAGAGTTATAAATGTTAAGACTTAATTATAGAATGTGGTATTTTGTTTTGCTTTGGGTGTATGTCTATTCATGATATGTGTAAATTTTGTATGCTGTTAAAGATAAGAATCTTAGCCGTTGTATTTATTAATGCTTCTGAGTCCATAACTTGAAAGAGTTTGGTTAATCATCATTCTGAATTAAAGCATACAGTGTTATCCCTGCCTTTTAATCAAGTGAGTCAGTTGCTTCACCTGACAAATTTTGAGAGGTAAAGTAAGAGAAGATGGGCCCCATTCCATTGACCTGGAGTCTCCTAAACTACCACCAGTTATCTGATGACGGGATGGATGTCTTCTGATCTCCATGTTGAAAAAAAATTAAACTGCTGGATCCAGTTAGCTTTTTTACATGCACTGGGGAAGGATCCTCTTGTCATTTGCCTTGGGAAAGGAAATGTTTGAGATCAAACTAAATCAATTCTCTGTGTCTTTTCACTTGGTGTTTAACTATCTCTGGGTGTATAGGAAGTAGAAGACAAGGAAGTGTTTGATCAGTTTGTGGTATGTTATTCTCACCAATAAAACTATGCCTTATCCAGTAGTATATTACAGTACCTATGAATTTTACTTTCTGTCCAGGTCCATAAATTTATATTCTGGTCTTCATTCAAAAGCCATCAGTTTCTGTGCTAGAGCTATTTCTAATTCTGATTGTAATTCCTGCAATCTTCACCGTAGATCCATTTCAACAAGGGTGGGCAACCCCCGAGGATTCTAGTGGCTCCAAACGTTTTGCACACCTCAGACTTTTGAAATTTGGGAAGACGCCTTATATTTTAAGCTATAGTATAAAGCCAAAATATGCAAATCTCATGCTACTTAGTATTCTGGTGATAGGAAGTGTTTTCTGTTAAGCCAGCTTAGTGGAACAAGCCTTGATTTTTCCCAGACATTCTCTAAAGCCTTAAGAATATCTTGCTTTTCCCAACACTTGATTTCTTTTTCATTGGCATAGAGCAAAATGGGTGATATATGAGGTCCAAAGCTAAGATTGTTACATTTTCTTGTGTCATTATAAACTTCATCCATTGGAAACTCTGCTTTCAAGTATGATGCTGATTACTTTCCTATTCTCTGGATACCTGGGGAGAGATTAGAATAAGGGGTACACATTAATTTATATGCATCTATGGCCCATAACAAATGCGGTTGTGATGATGATGACAATGGCGATGATGAAAACAATGACGATGACGATGATGATGATGATGACATGCTGATATTTATCTTCCTGAATCATTTTCATGAGGCTGCCTTGCAGGCAAGTTGATGACCTAAATTTAGGGTGAATGAAGAATGTCATTTTGCAATGCTTATTAAATGTGCTTTGTCAGACAGCTGACACTTCACTATTCCCCATAATTGACTAAATTACCTTTCAGGTTTGGTCAGCAAAGTCTTTATTAGAAACGAAGTAATTTGACTATTCAATAGCTAAGATTTGCATAACTTGTAAACTAATCTGCTTCCTTCATGTGCTATGCTAAAATATAGCATTTTAATGCTGTACAATTTAACTGCCTATTTTTTGTTTGCTTTTGTTGTTGTTTTTTTCATACTTAAAATGGAAAGGTTCTGTTAAATAGCCATAAGTGAAGCATGTTAATTGTAGGAAAAATTATTTCAGGGTAGTCTCAAGGTGAGTTTTAATGATTAATGTTATAGTTGTGAACCAGTTTGTCTGAAAAGGATGCGTCAGACCTCTGAAGCACTATAACTTCATAAAAGGTAAGGATTTTTTTTTTAAAAAATTCAGATTGCAGTTAAATTTTTTTGAAGCTAGGATAGTGAATTCCATGCCTATAAGCTGCACCTAACAGTGGTGGGTTGCTACTGGTTTGCCCTAGTTCAGGCGTACCAGTATCAGCAGTGGCAGGAGGCTCCGCCCACCCATCCAGATGCATCAAATACACTCTGCTCATGTGCAGTAGTGGCGCACGCATGAGCGAACTAGTAGTAAACGTAAGTGAAACCCACCACTGGCACCCAATCCACAAAGGTAGGGCCCAGCCCCTACCTGGACCGTGATGACCTACGCACAGTCACTCATGCGCTCATCACCTCCCGGATCAACTACTGCAATGCTTTCTACATGGGGCTGCCCTTGAAGACCACTTGGAGGCTTCAGCTGGGGCAGAATGCGGCCGCGCGGGTAGTGATGGGGGTGTCCCGACACTCTCATATTACACCCCTCCTGCGCGACCTGCATTGGTTGCCAGTTGCCCTCCGGGTGAGATTCAAGGTGCTGGTAATCACCTATAAAGCCCTACATGGCCTAGGCCTGGGGTACCTGGCAGACCGGCTGCGTCCAGTGACAGCTCCCCATCTCCCGGTGTGCTCTCACAGGGAGCGCCTCCTTGGGGTCCCATCAGCCAGACAGTGTCGGCTGGTGACTCCCAGGGAGCGGGCCTTCTCTGTGGGCGCACCTACTTTGTGGAATCAGCTCCCCCTGGGGCTCTGGGTGGCCCCTGACCTCCGCTCTTTCCACCATGACCTTAAAACATGGCTATTTGGCCTGGCCGGATAAATAAATAAATAAATAAATAAATAAATAAATAAATAAATAAATAATAATAATAATAATAATAATAATAAAAATTAATAAATAAATCCTCCCCATCTACATATGAAGGCCTCAACTGGGATCACTCACTTTCATTATCCATTATCCCTTCTCCTCAACTTTGAAAAGCTGTTGTTTCAGGGTAAAAGGTTGATCTATTCAACTTTCTATCCCCACCAAGATTGTTGAAATGTCTGCAGCAAGTCCCACAAATAGAACAGGATAGAATAATGGTCAGTTTTATTTTTTTTTAATCTTCCTTTTATGATTCCCCACAACAATATCCTTTGGGGAAATCATAATTTGCAAAATGCTGGCTACTGTACTTAATCAGCATCACACACATACACAAAAGGGGCAGTGCTGAGGCTGTGACCACACCTCTCATCATCTAGATTTTGACTTTTGCCCTGTGAACATCATGGAGTCTCAGCACTGACTTTGCCTTTTCACGGAAATGATATCTTGGTCAACATTTGTACTGAATAAGCCACCTATGCCACAAGATTCTGTCATCTCAGCAAATGCATGAAAATAAAAATATTTTATTTTTGAAAGTAAAAGCAGGTATATCCTTTGCTTCAAATTACATTATTTCATATTTATCTTGAACTACATTTGCCATTTTATTCTCCAATTTTGAAGTGATTTCCGTAAAACATTCTACTGCCTGCTTTGGCTGTACACAGTTATATGTTTTGTGACCCTTTTTTCAGTCCTTCAAACTCCCTATATCCGTGATGGCGAACCTATGGCACAGGTGCCACAGGTGGCACGCAGAGCCATATTGGTGGGCACACAAGCGTTGCCTT
The DNA here is from genome assembly GCA_032468215.1 of Stegonotus admiraltiensis. NCBI lineage: Eukaryota > Metazoa > Chordata > Lepidosauria > Squamata > Colubridae > Stegonotus > Stegonotus admiraltiensis. The sequence continues at coordinate 3,327 of JANHZT010008132.1, read as the reverse complement.
AGCTCAGCTCCAGCATGTATATACACGCTGGCCAGCTGATTTTCAGGCCTTCTGGGCCCACTGGAAGTCAGCAAACAGGCTGTTTCCAGCCTCTGGAGGGCCTCCAGGGGGGTGGGGAAGGCTATTTTCACCCTCCCCAGGCTCCTAGAAAGCCTCTGGAGCCTGGGGAGGGTGAAAAACGGGTCTACTGGGCCCACCGTGCCATCACATGCC
>JANHZT010008131.1:19053-30933 GCA_032468215.1 Stegonotus admiraltiensis | reverse complement strand
CAGGTTGAATCTCTCCTTGTTCAGTTTCCATCCATTATTCCTTGTCTGGCTTTCAGGTGCTTTGGAAAATAGCTTGATCCCCCTCCTCTCTGAGGCAGCCTCTCAAATATTGGAACATTGCTATCATGTCTCCCCTGCTCCTTCTCTTCACTAGACAAACCATGTCCAGTTCCTGCAACCACTGTATGCTTTAGCCTCCAGTCCCCTAATCATCTTGGTTGCTCTTCTCTGCACTCTTTCTAGAATCTCAACATCTTTTTTATAGTGTGATGATCAAAACTGGATGCAGCATTTTAGGTGTGGTCTTACTAAGGCTTTATAGAGTGGTAAAAGATTGAGGGCAAAAGAAGAAGGGGACAACAGAGAACAAGGTGGCTGGATGGAGTTACTGAAGCAGTAGGCATGAGCTTAAATGGACTCCAGAGGATGGTAGAGGGCAGGAAGACCTGGAGGAACGTTGTCCATGGGGTCGCGATGGGTCGGACATGACTTTGCAACTAACAAAAAATTAGTACCTCACTAACCCTAACCATGACCCTAACCCTGCATTGGCTTTTTTGGCTGCTACCGCACACTGTTGGCTCATATTTAATTGGTTGTCCACTGACACTCCAAGATCCCTTTCACAGTTACTGCTATTAAGCCTGGTTTCACCCAGTCCATATGTGTACTTTTGGTTTTTCTTGCCTAAGTGTAAGACTTTACTTTTCTCTATGTTTAATTTCATTTTGTTAGATAGGGCCCTGTGTTCAAGTCTGTCAACATGTGTATTAAGCCTAGGGAGGCAGGAAAGTATTAGAAAAAGATTCAGACTAGCTCTCCCGTCCCCCAGTTCTGGAATATAAGAAGGGAAAGTACAATCAAATTTTCAAGACAGATTGTTACTGTAGTCCATCTTAATAAAGTATAGTCTTTATGTGCAGTTTCCTGAGGTGAGAGGTCATGAGCGCACTGTTAGAAGATTGGAGGTTTAGGCTGGGGACAGATTATTCTGAGAAAGAAATATTTAGGGAGTTACTAAGAGTTGGCTAGGGGACACAGTGGCTCAGTGACTAAGATGCTGAGCTAGTCGATCAAAAGGTCAGCAGTTCAGCGGTTCGAATCCCTAGTGCTGCGTACCGGGGTGAGCTCCCGTTACTTGTCCCAGCTTCTGCCAACCTAGCAGTTCGAAAGCATGTAAAAAATGCAAGTAGAAAAATAGGGACCACCTTTGGTGGGAAGGTAACAGCATTCCGTGTGCCTTTGGCATTAAGTCATGCCAGCCACATGACAACAACTTTCTCCCATACTAATAATAAGGCATTTCTTATATAATGTCTGTGAAAGTAACCATGTATCTTATTCTTCCCATCCCATAAAGAGGCATGCCGTCCCAATTGCAAATCATGTCCCTTCAGTGTCAATAGCCTTGTATTTCTCAGTACAATCCATTCTTTCATCCATGTTAACACCGCTGCCTGGTAATAATTCCCAATTTGGTAATCCAAAACCTCCTCTACTTCTTGCATCCTGTAGCATTTCTAAATTAATTCTTGATTTCCCCCCCTGCCAAATATATTTTATTATTTTATTTAGGTCTTCAAAATATTTTTTCTCCAATCTTATCGGAATTGTTTTTGAATTTCTCTTTTTACCTTCTTCTTGACCATCTTAACCAGTTGTAGTGACATGTAATGTTTCAAAGATGGGCTTCAGGAAACAGGATGTTCTCTTGCCCATCTCTCCCATTCCCCTTTTAATAGTTACCCTTAGGTAACTATCAACAGTTGCGAGGGCAGTGTTTCAGATTCAGAGGCAAAAAGGTCATTGGATTGCATGAGGCAATTTATCTCTTCCCAAGATCACTCTGTCCCTGCACATTCCCAGGAAGAAGTGCCTTAGTCTGCAGTCCTCTGTTCACTGACGTGGATGGAAGCCTTACAGAATTTATAAATGCTTTGTGAAGTTGCTCATTTTATTTTATATACCGGTTTGCTTTTTGACAGGAAATCTTATACAGATAGAGCAATTTGGACATTAGGTTATGTTGCACATATTTAGGCAACTGTATGGAAGGTTAAAAAGCAATGTCATTCATACAAGTGGATTATCTGAGTGAATAAATGGCAGGCCTATCAGATTCTGAATGAAAGTAGTATTTTTATACTACTTTGAAAACAATACCTTAATTGATGTGCAAAACTGAAACCACAAAGGGTGTGAACCCATGGATTGCCCATAAAGTCAAAAGAAAAATCAAACTTCATCCAAGAGGGACACAATGCTGCTAAATAAGGAGTGGAAATACTGATGTGTGTGTCCAAAAACAAACAGATGCTTTGTTAGACAGCAACAAAACAGTGACTTACGCAGCCTGTCATAGGGCAAGAGTATTAAGCTTAAATCTGCTCACGTGACAAGGCCGGGGATTAAAACCTCATTTCTTGCCAGCATTCCTCTCTGTCAGAGCTTTCTGTTTCTTTAGCTGCAATAACCCATCTGTCAAGGACTGCATTGATTCCAAAAGAACGAAATGTTGAGCCTCAAGGTACGGTTAACACATCCCCACTGCTACACAAGATGTACACTATTTGCATTTTTCTGTTTCTATTTCTTGATGCAAGCTTGCCCACTTGGGCAAAGGAGCAAGGGCCACACTAGACCTTTGTTTCTGATTTCAGTTAAAGTCTTTTAACCTTTAAATGAGGGGAGTCTTTTTCAGTCTTTTTCAGATGGGGGTGGGGTTCTGCTTGGCTTTTGAATGGCACACTTGAGGCCACACTCCAGAAAGTTGTCAGGATCAGATTAAAAACTGGGTTATATTGAATCTAAATGTACTTCAAGTTTATTTTTTTTAAAAATACACTCCTGCACATTTAATAATATCCCATCATATTCAAATTTATAATTTGGAAGAAATATGGAGAACGCACATGACCCTTGGATATCAGATGTACTCATCAACTATAAAAATTCAAACATCAAAAGTATGTTAGGGCAAACACAAAAATTAGTGCAAACCTGCAGAGTCTTTTCATGGACTCAACTGATACGCTCCCATGAAAACAAACCCTATTATAAAGCCATTTTAAAATACACCCACCTCCGTATTTTTGGGTGCCATGATTGGGGCAGAGATCCTTACAATATAGAAGTATGGCAATCGTGCTTCGTGTATGCTTCGTGTCTGCCAACAACATTTGTTCTAAAAAGCACTTTAAATATATAAAATACTTAATGTGGAATCACTGCATCTCTATTCTTTGCTGTCATCTGCTGGCTTGTTCCACCTTGCAATTTGTTCTCAGAAAGTCAAACACCTTGAAATGCTTGACAATCACTTGGGAATCAAGGTCATTTCAGCAATGTCCCTTCTGCTTCTTTTTCCAGGAACACAGAGTTGTCAAATTATAGCCAAACATTTCAATCAGGCATTGCCCCATGCAGATATCTGGAGTCTGGATCATTGGTGATGGGCTCAAGTGCAGAAAATGGCTCTGGGTGGAAGTTCCTAATTGGTTCCTTACTCAAGGGCTCCTTGGTGCTCTCTAAGTTGGTTGTTTGCTTGCAGACCTTTCATTACCCAAACATCATCAGTTCTCCCGTATTGGTTCCTTAATCATTACAAAGCACGTGGCTGCACTGCATAGACAAGTTATCCTTATTCCTCCAAAAATAGCACTGGGAGTGGATAGACTCCATGGTTTTCAGTGCTCTCCCCAAGGAAATATGGGAAATGTAAAAAATCCCCAGATGAGAAACTGTTCACACACAGAGAAGCTCACCAGCAAGAGTGGGGATTTATTTATTTATTTATTTATTTTTGATAAAGCAACACAACTATTTCCACTCCCCCTTTAAAAGGTCACTTTCAATTGATCCCTAGAAAATCCTTGGGGTCACCTGATGGCCTGCAAATGGCCCGTGGACGACTCGCCATGCAAAGTTCTCTTAAACGGCCTCTGAGGCGGTGGTGGGGGTGGGGGAGGTGCTGTGTGAGCGGTTGCCGTAGGCAAGTTCTTGTTTTGCTTCTCTCCTCTGCTCCTTTCGCATTCCACAGCATGGTAATTAACAGCACTCAGAGGGTTTTAAAATAAATATGCTGGTGACATTTGGTGGTATGTTTTGTTCCCAGACGATCAACAGCCATTTCTTGGAAAGCAGCTGTAGACTCAGCTGACAGCAGCCCTGAAGCGCTTTTATTCAGCACCATTGCAAGTGACTGCCTGAGAATATAACAGTGTCACACAATGCGGTGCCTCTTTGCGCGGGCACATTGCTGGAGAAGAAAACATGGGGATTTGCCGCTCTCTCTTTCCTCATTTATCTCAGGGGCCCCTGGCAGCCCGTCCTGTTTGTCCTGGGGTAAGAAATGCATGTAAGTGTGCTAGTAAAAGATTATAATCCTAGGTTTCTCCTGTAAATCCAGGGAAACTGTAAATAACTCATCTAAAATTGCCTTTAGTGCAATGACACCATTAAAAAGGCTAATTAAGTGGTAAAGAAAATGAGAAAAATGTAGATAAAATGGCACTATTATATTTCAAGGAGCAATAAAGAATCTCCTTTAAGCAATAACAAACCAAACCAAAGAGTACAAAAAATACAGAGTTCTGAAGGAAAATCCTTGTGGGGAAGGAGGTATTCATCCCGACTAAAGATTTCTCCTATCTGAAGATTCATAGTAAACATTACTACATGGACCATAGGCCTTGATATATTCAGGCTGATGAATAATAAGAGGGTTAAATGATAAAATGACTGTACCAAGTTCTCCCCAGTACAACCACTCCCAATCAGATAACTCCCTGTTTTTCCATTTTGGCAAATTAAGATGCATAGACTTCAACTCCCAGAATTCCTTAGCCAGCAGGCTGCCTGGGGAATTCTAGGAATTGAAGTCCACCCATCTTAAAGTTGCCAAAATTGAAAAACACTGTGATAAGGACTACAGATTGCCTTTGGTTTATTATGGTAATTGGGACCAGTATTTCTGTCACTGAGTGATGTGGTCATAATGTGTGATGTCACGTGACCATGCCTCTTAGTGATAGCAGTGCCAGCAAACCTCACATGATTTTTGACATCTGACTTCCTCCATGACTCCCTTGAAAGATGTCAAAGTTGTCTCTGCTTCCATGCTGCCACATGGCTATACCACCACTCTGTCACAGTCAGCTGTGAGCTACATTTTCAATGTTCCCAGCCTGCTTTGCACAAAGATGCTTCCCACAAGGATTCTGCGAGGGGAGTGAGTGAGTGAGGGGAGCGAGGAGTTGTACAGGGATGTGGGGGAGGCATCGCACAGGTAAGGGATGGTGCAAGGGCACAAGAGGTATTGTGCAGTTTAGGGGGATTGCACAGGGGTGCAGTGCAGCTTGGGGTGGGTACACTGCAGAGGTGGGTTTCAGCAGGTTCTGACCAGTTCTAGAGAACCAGTAGCGGAAATTTTGAGTAGTTCGGAGAACCGGTAGTAAAAATTCTGACTGGTTCCGCCCCCATCTATTCTCTGCCTCCCAAGTCCCAGCTGATCAGGAGGAAATGGGGATTTTATTTATTTATTTCATTGAATTTTTATACCGCCCTTCTCCCGAAGGACTCAGGGCAGTAACCTTTTGCAGTAACCTTCCCCTGGAGTGAGGAGGGAATGGGGATTTTACAGTATCCTTCCCCGCCACACCCACCAAGCCATGCCCACCAAGCATGCCACACCCACCATGCCACACCTACAGAACTGGTAGTAAAAAATTTTGAAACCCACCACTGGTACACAGGTGTGCAGACGAGCAAATGCATATGTGAGAGTGCAAGGAAGGTGTGGCGAGGGTTGGGGAAGATGTGTGGGGGTGTGATGCAGGTTGGGTTGAGATGGATGCTAGCAGGTGGATGAGGGTGTGAGGGAAGTGTGGCCAGGTAGGATGTGTGAGTGATAAGTAAATACCTTGAAGGGTCATGGGTTATTTAATTTACAATAAAACACAAGTTTAATTTCTGAAAATCTAAAATAATATTACAATTGGAATATTAATATGGAGAATGTCTTTTCTTGACTGTACAGCATATATCCCTGAAAAATGAGGAACACACCCATTGGAGCTTAATACCCAGGCAGGAACATATCCAGATATTAAGCTGTTTAGAGCTTCCTATCCCATTACAAGTACCTTGAACTTAGTCCTGGCAGCTAACTGGCTTAAAATGGTGCCTTTCAGTTCATAGCTAATAGGAGTTGTAATCCTACCCATCCTGTGCCATGTTACGTCCTCAGCATTAATTCAATTTCTGTAGATTATGGACATTATCAACTCTTACAGGTCAACGAAGCACATAAGAGTTTTCCCTCATGCTGGTATGCAAAAAGGAAGCTTGTAATTTTTGTGCAATAATTTCCTGGACACTAGAAGGCATAAGCAGGAGAACTCTTGATGCCTATTAGAGAAATTATTTTGGATAGTGGTGGTTATCTGAAAAAGAAGTTTGAACTGGAACATTGTATACTACTAGTTTAAAGAAAACTTGACCGGAAATAATAATGGAGCAATATATCAGTTACAGGGTGAACTCCTTTGCCTGATTCTTATGGCAGAAAGGTGAGGCAGCTCTTATCTGATGGCTCCCTGTATCTGTGATAGCAATAGCACTTAGACTTATATACCGCTTCACAGTGCTTTAGAGACCTCTCTAAGCAGTTTACAGAGTCAGCCTATTGCCCCCAACAATCTGGCTCCTCATTTTACAGACCTCAGAAGGATGGAAGGCTGAGTCAACCTTGAGCCAGTGAGAACTGAACTGCCAAATTGCAGGCAGCCAGCAGTCAGCAGAAGTAGCCTGCAGTACTGCATTCTAACCACTGCGCCACCACAGCTCTTGATGGGCAATGTTTGCTTGGATAGGCTCCAGTTCTGCCCCAAAAACGTTTCCACATGAAAAATGGATGTCTGTCCTCAGACAGTCTGCAAAAAGTAAGGCTCAGCCTTCTGTGTGGGAACTCTGTGGGATTTTTCCGGTTGTGTGAGCATGCCTGCTTTCTAACTTCTTTGCCTTTGCCACCAGAATTTTGCCAGTCTTTTGAGCATGGCTTTTGCATTGAGTGAGTGGAATACAGTTGTATTGGCTTGTTAGGGCTTGTCTCCCCTTATTATAGCAACTACGGTGTTTTTTAAAGTAATCAGTAAAGTCCAAAGAAAACAGCAGATTAAATGGTATTCTGTAAAATTAGTGTAATTGCGAAATGTGGCAATATTGGAGGACATGGAAGTACCTTCAGAACACTTTCTTCAAGTGAATCATTTATTCACCAAATTAGGATGAATCTAAATATATCCAAGTAGGAATATGGTCAGACTTGTAACACTCCCTTAAACATGTAATAAATATTTTGATTCCAGCCTGAAGTAAAAATAGAAGTCCTTAAGCCTTTTTTCCACTTGTCTCCAATATAGTGTCTCAAATTTATATACCTGACATTACCTAACAAAAAAGAAAAGGAGATTTTTTTCCTTCTTTTTTTTCACCCCTTTAACTTTTATTATACATCTTCAGCTAGGGTTGCTAATGGCCAGAAATGGTGGGAAATGTTGATTTTCCATGACCATTCACCTAGGTTAATGGAAAGATTTATAAGTTGCTATCGTTATTGAAGTTCATAATTGTGGAATCTTAACATATATTTTAAGAGTATCTGTTTTTGCATAAAGATTCTGAAAATTAGCTTATTTTTAATTTCAAAGTCCAAAATATATAATTATACCTGTATTCATATATGGAATATTTAAAAGAATAGAGTAATTGGATAAATTCCAGTGTTCTCTTTCCCAGAACTTGGAGAGTAGATTCTCCATTCTCCATTTAAATTGTTCTTTCTACAATGCCCACCCAAAAAATCTTCCCAGATAGTCCTTGACATATGACCATAATGGAGCCTGCCTATTATGGTTGTAAATCGTAATGGTCTTAATCTGTTTTAATAACAGGTCATTCAAATGGCCATCCTGATTTTGCAACCTTTCTTTGTGGTGGTCATTAAGCAAATGCTCCAGTTGTTAAGTGGACCACTTGTGTGCTATGGATCAGTTTTATCCATAACTGTCTTGCTTAGCAACAGAAATGTTGGGCTCAATTGTGGTTGTAAGTTGAGGACTATACCTGTATTTGTTTCAAACCATAAGGGCTTGAAGAAATTCTCACAATCCCAATACAGAACAACAAAGGTAAAATATATTTCAGAGACTTTTGAGATAAGAAATCAGTGGAAAATAGAGAAAAGGGGGTATAAGAAAATATGCATTCTTTATTACGTACAGAAAAAAGTCCCAGAATATTTTGACAGAATACTTCTTTATCAGGAAATACTACTCAATTCTGTCATGTTATAAGGTGTGAAGGCAAAGTGTTCAAGTTCTTAGGGATTTTTAGAATCACCTGTATGATTTTCATATATTGTTTTTGTTTTGAACAAATAGAGATTGAAAGGGAATAAATAGCTACACAAACATCGTAAATAAAATCAAAATCAAGTTCTAACTCACATAGTACCCTCCCCTTAATGAAGATTTATTTTTTAGGTGAGCAGACACCCTGAGCAGAGATTAGGTCTATGCCATCACTTCCTTTGATGTCTTAGCTTGCTCCAGAGTACAAAAATATTCACTTTAAGAATGCAGAATAGGAGACCTGAGGATATTTAACACCTGAAATGCATGCTTTATACAGCACAACTTGTAATAAAGCTGAAAGTTTCATTCTGCAGAAGACACTGTCCTCTTGTGGACAAAACGTGCCCTGAAAATTAAGCTCTTTTAAAACCTGTTCAAGACAAAACCTTGGGATCATGCACTTGGACTTGCTTAGTCTGAAAAAAAAAACTGAATTTAATGAATTGAGGGCAAATGATGGGGATGAAGATAACAGAAGCCAAGCTTAAACAGGAACAAACATAAAATAAGAGCAGGGCTATAAGCAAGCTGTAACCCACACTTTTCTTTTGGAAACTGACGATTTAATTGATCCTTCAGAAAGTGAAATGCTTGCTGTTTTCAATGTACTATCCACATTAAGAATTGTATACCATTTTAGATGATGCACTCTCCCTATACACTAGGCCTTAACAGCATTATTAAACTGATGCCATCTAAGTGTTAAGCAAATGATTGTGCACCTCTGTAATTTAATTAAGCAAGAATACAGTAGATAGTAGTTTTAAAGTATACATTTCTAGTTCTCATGATCTCAGAAAAAAGATAAAGAACTCAGCCAGGGAACAGAAAAAGTATTTATTCTTTTATTTATGGACTATGCTGCTGGATATTTTGTTGAAATCAATTTAAAGAAATAGAAAATTCTACTAGAAAGTGTATGAAAGCAAAGGTGATTGATTTGAAGCTGCCATGTGTATGGGAGCCTCTAGCAGTCACTAATGAGCTCTAATTGGAGAGTAGATTAGCTCTGAAACACACACACACACACACACACACACACACACACACACACACACACCCAGTTCCATGGACTGATCCACATATATTCACCAATGGACATCAATCTTGAACATGCCAGACTTTTAAGGACCTGTCCTCATCCTCTGTCTATAGCTGAGGGTGCCTAACGTCATATTTAATTGATCTAATGTTAGAACAATGTTTTCCATTTGTCTTCTGGCACAAGCCTTGCTGCAGGCATGATGTTTGGTGCTTCTTCTCCCTGCCCCGATGGCTGAGCACTGTGCTCTCCACGACCATTGTGGTTCATGCTGGTGGAATGACATGACAGCTGGATTCTACAGACATCTACCTGCATAATGCATGCCTGATGTCAGATTTTGCATGGGTTCCTTGCCTAATTCTGCCCTTGTGAGAAAGCACTGGAGATTTCTGCCTTCCCATTTTAAAGATCTTTTTAGAAACAGGAATAGAGGAGCAGTAACAGCCTGATTATCAACAATCTACTCTCCACTATTGTTGCCTTTAAAAGCAGTGGGAGCAGTGGTGGACATCAATCTTCAAAGCCAGCAGGCAGACAAAAAGTGTGTGTGTGTGGGGTTCTTGAGGAGGCAGTGAAAGAGGGCAGCACTCAGCTGGTGTCTCCCACATACTGCATCTCTGATCGGTCAACCTGCTTTTCAATTTTGGGCACATGTCTGCTCCTCTCCTGAAATAACACAGGATGTGAGTTCAGAGTGAGTCGAAATGACAGCACTTCTGGGCTGATGTACTGCCATTAGGACAACTTGAAAGACGGGCACAGGGCATTTATTTTGTTTTCAACACGATTATTAAACTGTCAGCATGGTTATAATAGCTTCTGGTGGAGGAAGAATGCCAGCTTTTTGACTTCCAGTTTCTCATCATCCCAAAAAGGCTCACTGTAGTGTGTAGGAGAGCGATCCGTGATGGGTTTTCCAATTCAGGGGAGGTGGAGAGATGCTGCTGGGAGAGGAAAGGCATCAACCAATCACTGCTTTCGACCTGGACTTCATTAAAATGCCCAGGGCAGTTCCACTTGCCAGCATCATTATTGAGGGGAAATAGACGTTTGGCTATCAAGGCAGAGCAAAGTGTAGCTCACAAAGCAGCTCTCTGAATCAGTTGTACATGACCTGCCTGCACTCAGCATTGTGGAACAATACAGCCATCTACACAAAGAAATATAGGCATCTGAGCTGATCAATTTAACTATTAAAGAGCGAATCAATTGTTTGACAGACATCAGCAGGAATGGTGTTTTCTGATTTATTTTGCAATATTCTCTAAAGCCGGCACATGAAATTGTAACCATGGTTAGAAAATGCATGGCTCTCCCCAGTGAAATCCAATATTGAGGCCATAGCAAAATTCTGATAATCACATTATACCTTACACTTTCTACCAGATAGTTCTGCTGAAACATAGGCTGCTTTCATATGTGACAATCAACCGTATTTTTTCTATAAACCATAATAGTCTGATTTGCATCTAGTTAATCTATAAAGAACTCTTTCCCATTCCTTATGCAACTTTCCAAAATATTAACCAAAGCACAGAATTGCATGAAGAGCAAGATGCCAATTTTATTAACAACTACAAACAGTAGTTACATTCATTTCTATCTGTCATATGAAGACAGACAATTCAGTATTCAAAAACCTAAAGAGAATATTTTTCCAGCATTATATTTCCATCAAATTTAAGAGGAAATAGATAGAGGGAGAAAGATATAACAATTTATGTAAGATCAATAGAGAAACAAAAAGTTGCATCTGCTCAGCCACAACAAAGAAAAGTTTAGTATGAAATAGGGAGGAAGGAGGGGCTTAATTGCAATTTATGTTGTATTTTTTTTCCTTTTTCTTCTTCACAAACGTTCAGACTGCTCAATGGATACTCTGTATGTTTCACTGGGGCCAGCCCTCAATTGCAGGGGCAGTTCTGGTGGTTTGGCTCTGACCTTTAGCTGGGAAGTGTCCAGAGTAAGGAGTTGACGGATATTATTATGATCAAAGGTTGTTGTTTGCAGCTGGGGCTCTGCTGGCAAAACAGTCTCTTGGAACCGCATCTCTCTTTTAATGCATCTTTTCTTTATGATAGTACACAGCACAGTGACCACTATAATGAGCAGGGTGATGCAAAAAACAGTGATTCCGATAATAAACTCAGTGTGGTTGTAGAAGTAGTTCAAACCTGCAGATAAAAAAGAAGACTGTTTTGTTCAACCCAATCATGAAAATGGCTCTCCTATACAAATACTATATATATATATTTGGCACAAATAAAAGGATATAAATAGGCAAAACATAGCCATAAACACATAGAATGATTACATATAAATGGGGATGGTAGGCCAGGGACGATAGGCACACTGGTGCGCTTATGCACGCCCCCTTAGGGACCTCTTAAGAAACATGAAAGGTCCACGGTAGACAGTTTA
>JANHZT010008130.1:12583-27462 GCA_032468215.1 Stegonotus admiraltiensis | reverse complement strand
GAATGGAGATTTTGCAATATCCTTCCCCTGCCATGCCCACCAAGCCACGCCCACAGAACTGGTAGGGAAAAATTTTGAATTTCACCCCTGATCTAGACAATCCTCCAAGATACCTATAACAGAGTTGCCATTATGTCAGGGCACGTTTGTACTTTTTCTGCCACATTCACACAGCCTTTTTTCAGTGAGAACTTAATCCACCATTACTGAAGGGCTGCCATGCTGGAACAGCAATGTGGTCTAAGATTTGGCATCCAGAATAGCATTTAAGGAGGCTAACAGTCAAAGCATATAACTAAAACTCCCTTTCCAGAGTGATATAACCTGTATATTAATCTGTTTGGAAAAGTTTGGTGTTATTCCAGGCTCCTAGAACAAAGGAAAAATAAAACCTTTTTGGAAGTGGGTTGATATCTAGTAGTAGGTGGGGCTCTGATGAATCAGCTTCTGCTTTAATTTCAAACCATTGCTACTCCTGCCAGAAGCAATAAAAAGGCTATGATTCAGCTTGGTGGGGGTCTAATCTGACCTATAGGTTTACCACCTCTGATTCCCTTTGGGACACCAGGCAATTTTCCACCACATGCTGTTGAGCTGATTAATACTATGTGTTCTTTTAATAAAGACCATGTGGGTAGGTAAGAAAAACAGTACACATTGCCAAGGATTAATGTCAAAGTAAAATGTTATCGAAGTCAAAGATTAGTCTGGGTGCCTATGGATGAAAGCATAAATCACTGAACTCATGCAATGGGAGACAGCCCTGGGAGAAGGTAGAAAAGAGAAGTATCAACAAACACACACACCCAAGAATGAATAAAAATAGCAAGAAACACTCAGCTGACCTTGAAGAACCTGTCACGCTGACTTAATTTAACCTATTTTACAGAACTGTTGTGACCAAAGACAGCATATTGAAGGGCTTACGGATGTCACTTGAACTAAAACAGTTTGGCTGTCTTAGGAATTCTGGGAGTTGAAGTCCACAGGGTGTGAAAGAGCCAAGTTTGCCTACCACTGAACTAAAAGAAAGGAAGAAGAGACATGTGGACATTTTCAAGGGTTGCTGCAGTCACAAAGCTGTGTGTCACAGCTGAAAACCTGCAGCCCTTCCATGCACATCTGGGCTGAGTGGGCTTCAGGTGTGAAGAGATGGTTTGTATGCACGTTTGAGCCTCTGTTCCTTCCTTGTTCTAAATGAACTCTTACGCCTGAATGATGTCAGAAGAGGATATATGTTTATTTCCCTACTTCTGCTCTTTGTTTCCTTCTTTCAGAATGAGGCTTAGCACGCCCTAAACAGATATAATCCAAACCATTTTAAAGTAATAGCTATGTCCTTGCCACTGTCATTGAGAATACGTCTGCTGCCTGTTTTTGGAGAAGTGGGCATTTACATGTAGCTTTTTGTATATAACACATCAATTTGCTCCTGTGCCCTTCAGGAGTAAATGCTGCAATGATAGAACTAGTTGTTGGCATGGCTGCAGATGTTTCCATTCTCCAGAGCAAGGAGCTAATGTAGTCTCTCTGGAATACTCTGTCATTAATCACAGGTTTTCCAGCCCCATTTTCCTGTGCTGTGATTGCCAGCAGATGGCAAGGGTCATCCTGAGGAAAAAAAAAATTCCCCTAGCAATCACTCAAGCAGAGTAAGCGCAGTTATGTTGTTCTTGACAGCCTTTCTCCTCATCTAGCCTTTCCTGACTTCCATCTATTCTGTTTTATCTTGCAGAGAGACTGTACACAGGAACTCCCCCATATCCTGCATCTGATAGAATTCATGAAAATGCTCCAGAGGTTTCCTCCTTTAAAAAAAGATCTTTAGCAAGTTCTGCCCTGCACTGGAGCTGCTTCCATGTGTCACAGCAGTATTTTTCTGAAATATAATCTGTTGATGTTCCCTAGATATATACCATAAAAAGACAAGCTGTGCTTCGCAATGTATTGGGGAGAGTTCCTCTGCATTGTCTGCAGTATCTGGTGAGATCTTAGCAATGGAAGAATGACTTTAGCACTGCTGAATAACTGGAAAGGGTCACTGGGTACCATTGGAAACAGCTGAATCTGGAAGTTAGTCCCAGTGAAAAAGGCTGGAATGGTCCAGAATGTCTACAATAAGCCTCTGGCCTTAAATAAAGGCCTTCCATGAGCTCAATTGGGCTGCCAAACTTTCTAACCCCCCTGCCTTCTTTGTTGATACATGTATGCTCAAGTTTGTATACAGTTTCAGATTCATTTTTATAGATTTTACAAGGGTTTGGTGCCTTGAGCTGGAGCCATGGACAAGGAATTAAGCTTTACATCCTCTGAAGCCCAGGGTGAGCTCCTTAAAGGGACACCAGCTTTAAGCCAACTTTGTGCTTCTGGATATTCCTTTCTCCACTTGGTAGGACAATACAATAGAAGCGGTTACATGGACTGTCATTTTCAGACACAGGCAGCAGTCTGGCTGGCTGGCTATAGAGCAGACCTGTGCTCTATAATATGCTGTCCAATAAATCTGTTACCTATCTGGCCATGACCTCATCTCAAAATAATATTCTGGTTCTTCCATTTCTGCTTTGTCCCTCCACCCTCTCACTTTTGTTCCGTTAATGCTGTTGGTACAGACATGAGGCAAATACCTTAAACTGTGGGAGTAGTTTAAGAAGAGCTGATTTTTTTTTAAATACCCAGGACCAGTGCAATCACAACTCAGCAGAGCCGGCTTTCTTTGATCATTTGCTTGCTCAGTGGAATTGTCTGTCTGTGCACTTTTAAAGTTCAAAGGGTCATTCTTCCGTTTCTCTGCATCTGGCTTTTCTTAAAAGCAACCAATTTTTTTTCTTTACCACCACAGCAGTACTGGTTGTAACATCATTCTTTTTCAATATTCTTAACTGGGTGCCCATAAAAATGCTTGCCATGATTGGCAAGGCCAAAAATATTTACTGAAAGGCAATTGTTTGAGGTTCCCACTAGCTCCTCTAGCTCCCAGATATTCTTGATCATCCTTGTATGCTTTTGTGGGGTTTTTTTTTTTTTTTGAGGGGTACACTTCTAACTAATATGTAGGCTACTGTAGAATCCAGATTCATTTTTAAAAAATAAAGATTATGCTTCTGGGTTGCAGTTTTGCTTAGAAGCATCTTATATTCCTGTTTTCTCATATCATCATCATCATCATCATCAGATGGAAGAGGCCACCTGGTAGGTGCCATGGGTGAAATGTTCATAGGTATGCATGGGTAGCACAAGTCAGGCTGCAATCCCATGAATTTCAGCTGAAAGTTGAAAGTGTTTTTTATCTTTTTGTGATGAGAAGCAAGAGGAGAGTGTGATGAAAGGAAGACACATGCATGCAACTGTTGCTTCTTTTCCTGAAGAAAGCCATTATTTGTTTGGCTCTACCTGATAATATCATCTATTTAGGCATATCGTTGAGATAAAATTATCAATCTTCAAATCCTAGACTGCAGAAGATGCATTTCCATTAAACTACTTATTACACCCTGGGATCCTTTAAATGGGTTTTATTGTTGTACCTGGTAGCATTCCCTGCCTGTGACAGGTAATAGATAGCAATTTGGTTTTTAAAGGGTAAGTTTTCTTCTGTGAGAATTTTGTTCAAAAACAATGTGACTCTGGACACTCAGTAAAATGCTCTACCAATTACCATTTTTAATTAAAATGTTGGTGAGTTATAGAGTCACCTTGCAAATATTGAGAAACCTTCCTAGAGTGTCAAATAATTCAAAAGATATATGACTACACTTCCTTTTAGAAACTAAGGTAGAGGACCTGGTCTTTAGGAAACACCTTTCATTGTTTTCAACCATTCATCCTCTGTTCTGTGTTCCAGTTTAGCGTTCATGCACATGCGCCCCTTTAAAGTATTAACTGACATAAACTAGATTCAATTGTCTACATCTTGGGCAACCAATGGTACAGAGGTTACAAAAATCACCCAGTTCAATGAAACTATTGACATACCTGTAATCTGGGTAGAGTCACATATACAAATAGCTAAAGTTATGCTTCTAAGAAATGCATTTATCTGACAATAAACTTGAATAATTCAAACTGTTAATACTAACTATCTGAGTGGCAGGAACCGTGCAGTTGGAAGAGGTCTTTTAGCCTATTGAGTCCAATCTGATCCCTACTTCTACTTTCTGCAGAAATCCAAATTAAAGCATGCCAGTCAATAAAAGGTAGGTAATTGGTTCTTCTGTCAAGTTGCTCTTACTAAGTTTTCTCTAACCTTTTAGCGGAATCTACTTTTCTGTAACTTAAAGACATTATTCCGTCTTCTGCAGTCTGGAGTGATACAGGTCTACACCTTTTTTCTGTGTGATCTCTTCTCTGAAGAATGTTATCGGTCATCTTTTTTCAAGCCTAAACAGTCATAGCTCCTTCAATTTCTTTAATTACTATTTAGTTACTAGTTCCTTGACCATCTTGCTGCCTTTTTCCTAATCTTTTCCGATATGGTTTATCTTTTTTAAATAGGGTTCCCAGAAATGGATATAATAGCTGAGGTGAGGTCTGGCCAAATCAAAATAAAATAGATTGATGACTTCTTCTGTTTGAAAATAGTACTTCTGTTGATCCAACCTAAAAAATTATTTATCTTAAAACAGGTGTAGTATACTGCTGATTCAACCCAAGCTCTTTTTCACAAATAATTCAACCCTCCTCCATTCTCCATCTACATATTTGGTTTTTATTTCCTAAATGATTTAGTGTTTGTCTCTGCAAATAGCTTAGCCGTTGTTCGACTCACCAGTATGCACATCTGTCATTTTTAATTCAAGCTAAATTCATCGTAGAACTGCAGGATTATATACATCTTTCTTTTTTTAATACTACATCTATCTTCATCTTGAGCTGATAAAGTGCAACAGATACAGTATATACACATTAATTTTTAAACTCTAAACTTTAAACTCCAATGCATTATCTATTCATGTATCATGCAGCCTGTAACTAAGCCTTAGAAGATAAAAATTGAAACAATTGCATATTGTGTTCTTGTTCTCATTTTCTCATTGTCATTTTTTTCCTTCCCTGATCTTTCTTTCACATGGGAAGGGGCTTCAATCATGCATATGCAGATGCCATCTTGACACTCACACTCCATAGATCCCCTGCTTCAGAGAGAGGTTACTTGTGGTCCAGAGGTGGTATTCTAGAGAACCGGTAGTGAAAATTTTGAGTAGTTTGGAGAACCGTTAAATACCGCCTTTGACTGGCCCCGCCCCCAACTATTCTCTGCCTCCCGAGTCCCAGCTGAGGAAATGGGGATTTTGCAGTAACCTTCCCCTGCCACGCCCACCAAGCCACACCCAGTAAGCCATGCCATGCCCACCAAGCCATGCCCACATAACTGGTAATAAAAAATTTTTGAATCCCACCATTGTTGTGGTCCCTGGGCCACAGAGTTCCTTGAGCACACTTTTGCTACTCCAAGACAGCACCACATCTCCCTGCCAAGCTTTAACAGAAAACCAGTCATCCAGGAGACCACATAAGAAACTAGTCAGATGCAATTAATTTCTGTAAAGCCTAACACAAGATTTGATGTATTTATTTCCCCAATTATCTCATCCAAACCCTCAGAGGACCCTAACTTTTATCCCCTTGTTCTAGTGATAGTCATCTGTAGGCTTTGGAGGTTGCAAAAAAAATTAGAGTTCCAGACCTCCCACTTCCCAACACAAGAAGGTTACCAGTCTCTGATGCTGCAAAAAAAAAGAGAGAAAGGGAGAGAATATATATATAAATATTTGAAAGACAGGCTGCTTTGAAGAACTAGTGCCCCTGGACATTTTAGGATTCCCTTTCATGTAAACATGTGTAAGATTGCACTGAAGCTTACTTAAATTACAGTAATCAAACTGCTGACTTCAGAGAACTTATCCTAGTGTCTATGGAATTAGCTGACACAGCCAACTTCACCAATGCAATAGGAGATACTCGTTTTCTGCCAATTTAGCGCGGATGAAAATATTTATAATTATAGCTAAGTGTTCAAAATAAAATTTTGTTATAAATGCAGCCTTCAAAATCAGCATGGGACAAAATTAAATTCTAGTAATTCAAAATTACTAGATTGTGGTGGCATGTTAGGACTATTTGAATTTTCTAAAACATTCTGTGATGCTATAAATGTTAATTTATATCAAACGTGATCTTGCTGATTTTATATGGCTACCTGGCAACAATTCGCAGTGGAGCAGGAGCTAGCATAGAGAAAAAAATAGTAAATTGTGTGAATTCACTCCTAATTCCATTAGTCAATCTTGCTTTTCTATTAAATGGTAATATGCTTTAAAGTAGACCTGGAAAGTTGCAACTTGGACATAAGTGAATGCCTGCACACTGTCAAGAAAGAGGAAATGCATTCCAGAGAAGGAGAAGGGGATTGGGAGGTTAGTGGTATCAAAAACACATAAAATCTAGTTTACTTATTTTCTTGGGTTGTTATGACTGAGGTGTGTATTTTTGAATCACAACAGAGGGGATTTTTTTAAATGAGATTTTTTATGTGTTTGCTTTTAGGAACAATGTCCCTTGTACAAACAAGACAAGGTTTTTTGGGTTGTTTTTTTTTGAAACATTCATTTTCACTAATTAACTGGTCCTCTAGAATTGCTAAAGGGGGTTCATGGACCTGCTATTACTCCATATTCATTCTAATGGCAGCATACAGTGACTTCAGTAGACAATGAAATCTAGAAAGATATTGCTGAAAAGATGCTGCTGTAAGGGCTGTTTGTTCTTGGTTATTATCCAAGCAATTGGCTTTTGGAGAAGAGGAAGAGCCTAAGGTTCATCATATTGTATGATGTGAGAAAAATAACTTTGATGTCAAATTAATCCATATACTGCCTAAAAGTCTGTGAATCCTTTTGAATTTTCAATATTTTTTTGCATAACTATGAACAAAACGTGATCTGTTCTCCACCTAGATAAACATTATATGTACCTTTGATTCATTTTACTCAATACATCAATGAACATGTGTAATGTTTTAACTCATTTGTTTAATTGGGTTCTTTTTATCTAGTTTCAGGACTTGAGTGGAGAACAGACCTTGTTTCAGGTCATATTTATGCAGAAATATCGAAAATCCAAAAGGTTCACAGACTTGTAATCACCACTGGATGGGAGATAAAGAAACCAATGAAGGAGGAGCCAGTGCTTCCTCTGAGAATGTGTTTTCATAGGCCAACATTGATTTGAATACAGCTTGGATGTAGTGTATCTGCTCCCTCTACTGGACAACTCCAATGCAGCAAAGGCTCCTATGTTCAAAGGCTTCTGTGTTCAAAGACATAGTTTTTATTTACTCAAGGAAGGAGCATAAGAAATTGCTTCCTACTCTCCAGGACAGAAACTCTGGCAGTTAAGCCCAAAATTGCATTATGGACAAAACTTTTCAGAGTCCAGGTAGAGTTGAATCCCACCCACCAGTGGTGGGTGCTACTTACCTTTACTACCGGTTTGCAATGGGATTGCATGCACAGATCACCGATGATGACATCCGGGGCAGTGGGCAGGGCCTCTCACCAGTTTTACTACCGGTTCTTCTGAACCGGTCTGAACCAGGGGCAACCCACCACTGCCCCCCACCCCAATATCCTTCTACTTGGTCTCATGAAAAGGACTTTGCAGAGAAAAAGCCTTGAATGAGCTCCACTGAGCTTTAGTCCTTCCCATTCATCTCAACAAAATCCTTTTGAAAGATAGGACAGGGCATACTTTATTTTTAAATAGCAATGCTAGTGATGACAATTTATGGCAGAAAGGGAAAAATGCTTGTGAGATGTTCTTGTCTCACATAGCAAAATAACTTATGTACCATGGATCTTCATTTGAGAGGGAAGCAGTGGCACAATCATCAACAAATTCTGGACTTGACCTAAAAATAGCAAGACTTCAGTCTGTATACAAATATGTTGCCTTAGTATATAACAGTGGCACATACACACATACATTCAAGGGAAAGACAACAAGTACATGGGAGTGTCTGAAAACAGGTAGATACGATAACAGTTAGAGATCTCTTCCCTCTGATAGGCCCTAAATGGTACATTTTTGATGTAACTGTTCTTCTCTTCTGCTCATGTGGTTTTGCATGATACTCCCTTGCATGCCATATATTGTCAATATGTAACAAAGGTTGCAGCAGCCAACTTTTCTTGATCATTGTAAGTGAAGAAGTACAAAAATAAAGCAGTTTCAACAATGGATGTTCAGATTTGAAGGTTTGTAGCCAGCGAGACCCCCACCATCAAACCAGGTGATTGTTTCCCTTCTTTAACTGTGTCATCAAGACTTATTTCTTATTCAGCAAAAACCTGTTCTTCCTTTCTTTAAGTTGATTAGCTTTGTTTTCTGTGAAAAGGGCATATTTTGTAACTTGTGCCATTATAATACATAATTCCATGTTGGAGGACCAATACTTTAAATCCATTGCAGCTTCATGTGTGGACATGTACTGTGGCAATCACTAATTTCTTTTTGAAGATATGAGTATTGAAATGAGCCCGGCCTTGATTTTCTCCCATATTGATTATTCTAGAAATCTTATGTAGTTTGCAGGGTTTTTCTTAGTTTGCAGGGTTTTTCTTAATTTCCATGAAACTTTGAAGGAAAGCTTGATTAGCAAGTCAATGTAGATGCAATATTTGTAAAATGCTGAGTCTTAATCTAGCTCTATATTACACGCTATATTTATATTTAGGATATTGTACACTATAAGATGAATATCTCTAATTGAATTAAATGCCCTATAGCCCCACTTAAGGTGCTCCTTAAAATATAGGAACAGTCCAGCCTTAAATGACTGACTGCGCTACACAGTTCTACTGCTGTGCTTTCTCCACCTACAGAACCACTCTTAAAGACTCTAATTCGTCTGGAAGACTCCAGCCCAAATGAGAAGGGTACAGCACTAAAGAAAAACCTCATAAAATGTCCAGAAATAGTTACTCATTGCTATTGAGTCCACAGATATTATTTCTGCTGCTTGACATTTTGGCTAGATAAACCATTTTGTGCATCATTATACATCATGTATCTCCAAAGTATATTAATAACAAAATGGTCCAGAGAATAAATGAACATCTCACATTTTTCTCTTCCTCCCTCTTCTTTACAGCTTTCTGAGCATAAACGTACTGCCACTAATTGCATTACAAATACATCCAATATATCCGCATGACATTCTTTCAATTGCATTCCACAAAGGAATAAACATCCAATATGTTTTCTTAAAGTATTACATTTTCCCAAGGTTGAAAAGTGCTTTGAATATCTAGAAATAGACTTTTCATCCCTTTGTCTTCTGAAAAGTTACCCAGATTTCTATTCCATCAGTATCATTCCATCAGGTTATTCATATAACAATAGCATCCTGATTCCTAAAAAAAATATTCAAAAATGTTCATGCTCTGTGCTTATTTAGTAAACATATATTATATTTTTGAGTGTTAAAAGTTACTGGGTCTGCAAAGGTATACAGTTAGGTTCTGCAAAGGAAGATATTAATCTTATTCTAAACATACCATCTCCCTGCGAATCTTCTTGAAAATGTGAAGAAGTCACAACAAGCAAAATAAATGCACTTTATTAATGGACTAGCTGAATACCTGTGCTCTGCTACGAAACTATGTGATCGGACTTGATAAATCGACACTTATCGCTTGAAAATTAATGAGTAGTTACAATCAGCCTCTCCTGTCCCCTTCTCTCCCTCAGGCTTGCCCCACAGAAGCCTCTCATATGCTATCCTGTTCTCTCCAGAGTTATTTTCAGGTTGGGAGGGGGAGTAGAACATCTAACTAATTAGCATCAGAGTGTGTTAATAATAATATGAGAAATACTAATGATCTGATGGTCATTTCTAAAAATCCTTTCTTAGCGAGCACCTAGAAGCCAAGAGGAACATATGTGCCAAATTTCAAGTTCGTAGGCTTTATGGTTCTGGAGATTTCATGATTACGGTGTGAGTGGTTTTTGCTTTCATATATATAGAGAGTCATTGTGTGCAGGTTGAGTTCCTAAATGAAGGATTGGTAAACTAATAACAGACCTGATGATTTGTAGCCATATGCTCTATTTTGAAACCATTGAGTGTGATCCTAAACATGCTTACTTAGAAGTGGCATTATATTCAATGACACTTTCAGATGTAAATGTTTACAAAATTATTCATCACAGTTATCAGTTATTTTGGAATAATTCTAACTGAATTCAGTAACACTGCTTCCAAATACTTACACTTTGGTGACTGCTGCTTACATTCTTTCAAGTGGCAATTTATTATTGCAGCTTCAACACAGATGAATTGACATACCTGCTTTGTTAACATGTTTGAGAGGAACCAAAATCCATTGGAAATGTGAAGAACTTTAACAACTCAAGTCTTTCTCTTCTTATTCACTTTCCCTCTATCATAAGTATCCTGGGAAGGAAAATTACTGAAATATTTAGCAGTAGAGAGAGGTGTTCTCCCATTTGGACGTGTTCAAGTAGAAGCTAAACCATTTGTCTGGGACATTTTGATTTCGATTCCTGCACAGAGCAAAGGCTTAAACTCAATGGATGACTTGTTTGAAATATTGTTCTGTGATTCCATAAGTTAAATGTACAAAATTTATACATATAAATAAACATGGGTGATTTTGGCCCTTTCTACCATCTCTTTAAGTTAAGAATGCCTCATAATGGTTAAAGAGAATGTATCAGTGTTCACATGTTCATTCTTTGATTTATTACTTTCCGTTCTGCAGACTTTTTGATAAGAGCATGTGCCAGTGAAACAAGGCATTTTAGAAGGTAACTTTGAACAGAGCCTTTTCAGTGAAACAAAATGTACTGTAACCATAGAACAAGTTTTAATATTTATCAAATGCATTTCATGTTAGGAAAATATCTCATTTACCACCCCATAAACAAATGCTGAGAGATCCTAATTCACATGACCCAAATCTTGACTTGTACTTTTCAAAGAGAACAATTCAAATATATTTTTGCTCAGTCCCACTGTTTTTCACAGAAGAGGTTTAAACACACTCATAATTTCCCTGCTAAAATCTAAAGGGCTTAAACTTTTCTCTCTGTGTCTGGATCATTGTGACCTGTGATAATTCCTGACTGGAGGCACAGATACCTGAAAAGCTATTTCTGAGATGAAATCCATTCAAACAGATCTGTCAGACAAGGGATCTATGAACAATCTTTCTTCTACTGCAGCAGTTCCTCTCCTCCAGCATGAAATACCTTTCCCTGTCAATACCTCTTACCCTTATCTTATATTGATTGCTTCCTTGAAAATGGAAGCTTTCAGGATTAGCTGGAACATTGGTAGGTTTCAGGCAGTTTTGCCTTAGTGAGCTTATCCAGGCAAGAAAACAACTCTTTTAAGACTTCCCAAGTGTAACTGACAGAGAACATAAGACAGATGGGTTGCCTGGCAGTGCCCACTCTTGTCCTCAAACTAGGGACAAATGAATGGAAAGAAAAGAGAAGAGATGTAGGCACATGGTGGGCCTCAACATGTGTTAAGTGTTCCATGGGAGTGTGAAGTGGCATAATGCTAAAAGCATTACTCTAGAACTAGGCAAAATCTTATCACACTCATAGAGCTTACTGAAGGATTCAGTGATTTGGGATCTCTCAGCTTGGCACATTGTAAGGACAAATGGGCAGGGAAAGAATTATTCTGTTGCTTTTGGACTGTTCCCCTGGCTGAAGTTCACTAGCTCTTGAACTGAAAGAGAATTATTGGCAATCCACTTACTTGCTGCTGCTGCTGCCTATTTTGCCACAGGCACGATGCTGACCAAGGGTGCGCTCTCCGACTAGTACAGCGGTCCCCAAACCTTTTTGGCAGCAGGGACCAGTTTTGGGAAAGAAAAACTTTCCAGGGACCAGAGGGGAGAGACAATGGCTTCAGTTTTGCTTGCTCACCTGCTGCTCAGCTCCAGCTGTACTGCCCAGGTTCTAACAGGCCAAGGACTAGTACCAGTTTGTGGCCCAGAGGTTGGGAACTTCTGCTGTAGTAGGACATGATATACTATATTCAGTAATGGGTTGTAATTCCTGTTGCTACCGGTTCACTTGTGCATGCACATAAACTTCTGCACATGCGCAGAAGCAGTCGGGCGGGTGGACAGAGCCTCCTGCCGCTCCTGCTACCGGTTCACCCAATCCGGGGTGAACTGGTAGCAACCCACCACTGACTATATTTCAGGGGTCCTCAACTCCTGGGCTGTGGCCTGTTACCAGGCCATGAGCCCTTCAGAACCAGGCCATGGAAGTGGCAGGTGAGCGCACTTCATTTGTGTGAGCAGTGTATGTGTCGCCTGCCAGTCATGCAAATGAATCTGCACTCACTCATGTGTATTTGCCCCCTGCTTTACACAGAACTATCCCCTCCCTCACCTGGCCTGTCCACAAATCTGGAAAGGTTGGGGAACTCTGCTACATAGACCACATTAAGACCATGGTATTGTAGATTCTATTGGGTTTTTTGTACCCTTGTTCCTATCAAGGCAAGCTAGTTCCTAACTAGCAGAAAATGTCGACCAATCATAAACGGGGGGGCAGAGATACATTTTGGCAAATACTGGTGGATTTAATTATCCATCAAAACTCATCACCTGTACAATAGTTTTGTTTTTCTCTGATCAGATGAGCCTTAGCTGATGGTCTAGTAGTCCTATTGGAAAGCAACACCAATGCCAGTGCATTTTCTTCTCCACTCTTCCTATGAAGGACATGTTTGTGAATCACAACCTGCAGTAACTCTCTCAATTCTATCTCCAATTTAATCTCTGGCCTGGAGACCAAATGATAGTTTTTTAAAAATTTGTATTCAAACACAAAGATATGATCCTAGTGTGGTCTTCATTAGAACAGCAAATGGAACAGTTCAGTTTTTAAACCAATCTCTCTAAAAATTTTGTCAGTAGTCAAAATAATATAAAATATGCAAAGGATAGATTTATTTGGATAATTAACATTTCTTCTGTTTATTAATCTGACTATTCCTGTTGGTTTCCATAAATAAAGGTAGGTAGGAATTAATTTTCCCCCCTCTGACATAATAGTGTCTGTGATAAACTTCTCACTTCCTAGGATAATGCATTAGAGATAATATGTGGTTGTTGGGATAGATAATCAAAATGGAACAGACCCAGATCATAGATCAGAAAGGGAGCTTGCTGAGATTAGTGAAATATTAGTGCACCAAAACTATATTGAGTCCCAGAGAGAACAATGTAATGAGTCATCTGAAGGAACTCTTTTGTTTATTATCTAATACTGTAGTTGTTTATTTCTATAAACATTCAGAATCTAAGCTACATTACACAATACTGATTTTGATAATTGCTCCAGACAAAAAGTACAACGTTGGATTAGTCCAGTACAGATAGTTCTTGACTTACAACCATCCGCTTAGTATCTGTTCAAAGTTACAACAGCACTAAAAAAAAGGCGACTTATGACCATTTTTGACACTTACAACCATTGCAGCATACCCAGGATCACATGATCAGAATTTGGATCCTTAGCAATTGGTTCATATTTATGATGGTTGCAGTGTCTCACCCAGGGGTCGTGTATTCACCTTTCACGATTTTCTGACCAGCAAAGTCAGTGAGAAGCCAGATTCACTTGACAACCATGTTACTAACTTAACAACTGCAGTGATGCACTTAACAACTCTGGCAGGAAAGATTGTAAAATGGGGTAAAACTCACTTAACAAATATCTGGCTTGGCAACAGAAATATTGGGCTCAATTGTGGTTATAAGTCAAAGACTACCTGTACTACCCTCACTTGACAGTTAGCTTCAGAAAACGGGCTTTTCCATGACCCTGTGTATCTTAGAAGTAATCTAGTCTAACCGCCTACTTTATGCAGGATCCACTGAAGTATCTCTGATTACCATCCAGCCTCCCTTTGAAGACTTCTAGTGAAGGAGAACTGATAGTGTCATGTAGTAGCTTGTTCCATTGGCTGACAACTCATGTTAATCAATCAATCAACCAATCAATCCATCAATCAATCAATCAGCATAGAGCTGTAAGGGACCTTGGAGGTCTTCTAGTCCAACTCCTTGCTCAACCTTGTACCATTTCAGACAGGTGGCTATCCAGTCTCTTCTTAAAAACTTCAGACTGACTATCTGATCCAAGTTAGTTTTTCTAACTGGGCAATTTTTGTGAGGGGAAAACACCTACTTTGAAGCATTATACTTAATGAAGTCTTGGTACACTTAACTCTTGTTTCACTCAAAGTTGGAGGAGAGCAAAATTGTGGCCTATAGAGGAACATTGATTGTCCTGTACTAAAAGACAAATGGGGCATAATGCTTGAGAGCGATCCTAGGCAACTGCAAACAAGCCATGAAGATGCGTCTTTCTCTCTCTCAATCAGAATAGAGCTGAAGGGACCTTGGAGGTCTTCTAGCCCAACCCCTTGCTCAAGCAAGACACCCGATACCATTTCAGACAGGTGGGCGTCCATTCTTTTCTTAAAAACCTTCAGTGATGAAGCACCTACAACTTCTGAAGGCAAGCTGTTCTACTGGTTAATTGATTTACTGTTAGGAAGTATCTCCTTAATTCTCTTAATTTCCCTTAATCACACACACACACCATCCCTCGCAACTTCTCTTCATACTATCAGATTTGGGATTTGTTCTGAGACAGCACAGTGCTAAAACTGCCCAGTGAGTCTGGAAGAAAGGACACAAGCAATATATAATTCTTCTCAGAGGGCTTATTTTGCAATAAGACAGAGAGAAGGCCGCCAAATGAAATATTCTCTGGCGAAAGCGAGAAAGTAAATATAGCACAATCTCTCTCCCTCTCTC
>JANHZT010008128.1:104058-114554 GCA_032468215.1 Stegonotus admiraltiensis | reverse complement strand
TGAAGGCTATTGCTTAACGCATTGTAAGCTGCCCTGAGTCTCCAGAGAAGGGCAGCATATAAATCAAAGCAAAAAAAAAAAATTGAGATGAACTCACATTGCTGTAATTAACCCCAGCTGCTGTAGGACAGCTAGGGGGAGCACTCTGAGAGCTGCCAATCATTAGCCAAGCAAAAAAGGGTGAAAGGGCACATGAATCTTGAGAGAAATCCCGAATTGGACTAACTTAAGACTGCTTTGCTCTGATGATCTGCATTACCCATGACTGCTTCCATTCAGGTGTAGTAACCATAGCATCATCAGATCTCCCACTCTGAAGTCATTCAGGAATCTATTATAGGCCTGGCTATTCTCCCAGGCTTTGGGATAGAGTGGAACTTGAGACCCTGTTGGGTGGAGTTTGTTTGT
Organism: Stegonotus admiraltiensis; assembly: GCA_032468215.1. Lineage (NCBI taxonomy): Eukaryota > Metazoa > Chordata > Lepidosauria > Squamata > Colubridae > Stegonotus > Stegonotus admiraltiensis. The sequence goes on along the minus strand of JANHZT010008128.1, from coordinate 114,146 downwards.
TTGTTTGTTTGTTTGTTTGTTTATATGCCACCCTTCTCCGGAGACTCAGGGTGGCTTACAATGCGTTAAGCAATAGCCTTCGTACTTTTGTATATACCTGCTTAGTGGGGCTTTTTGGCCCCCCCTAAGCGGTGTTCTTTTTTATACAAAGTCAGCTTATTGCCCCCACAATCCGGGTCCTCATTTTACCGACCTCGAAAGGATGGAAGGCTGAGTCAACCTTGAGCCTGGTGGTAATTGCAGGCAGCTGATGCTACTTAACAGCACTTTAATCTGCAGCACTTTAATCTGCTGCGCAACCAAAGTGTTTGTTTAGATGTTTGTTTTTAGGCTGCACCGTCTTTTTTTTAATCTATAATAGCAATAGCCATAGCACTTAGACTTATATACCACTTCGCAATGCTTTACAGCCCTCTCTAAGTGCTTTACAGAGTCAGCATATTGCCCCCAACAATCTGGGTCCTCATTTTACCAACCCCAGAAGGTAAACCACCAAAGGTGTTGGCAGTTTAGTTTTAGGTTTTTTTAGTTTTAGTTTACTTAAATAAGTAGGTAAACAAATATCTGTAAAATGGTACCCTAGAGAAATAAAAGGCAAGCAGTCCCTGCTGATTTTACTCCACTATGGTTGTCGACTGTAGGGGGCAGCACTCAACTCCATTTCAAGGCCAGCGAGCCAGTGCTGTCCAAAGACTTTTCCATGGTCAGGTGGCCAGTATGAAATCATGGACAACTGTTTCCTCCCCACCGAAGTGGTACCTATTTATCTATTCTCATTTGCATGCTTTCCAATTGCAAGGTGGGCAGGAGCTAGGTAAAGATGGGTGCTCATCTCACTGTATGATGCTCGGGTCTCAAACTCAGGCTGTCACTTTCCAGCCACCAAGCCCAGCATGTTGATCCCTGAGCCACTCTGCCACACATTTTTACTTTTTATATTTTCTGTAAAATAGTATTCTAGAGAAATAATCTTGAGTTCTATTCCATGGAAGTCATGAATAAAGTGTTGCAGTTTATACATTTTCTAGAGCTATAAATGAAGAATGTGCCATCCTGTTGGGTGGAGTTGTTTGTTTAGATGTTTGTTTTTATGCTGCACAGTCCTTTTTTTAACTATAATAGCAATAGCACTTGGAGTTATATACCACTTCACAATGCTTTACAGCCCTCTCTAAGCAGTTTACAGAGTCAGCCTATTGCCCCCAATAATCCGGGTCCTCATTTTACGGACCTCAGAAGGAGCCTTAAAAGTAGAGAAATATCAAGTATACCAACCTAGGAAGTTAATGACTAACAGACTAGTGTCTGGATTCATTAAACTAGCTTTGTTTTAACTATATTTTGTTTGTTCATCCTAGTGACCTGTTTCATACATAATGCTAAGCCATAAACTTATTTATAAAATTCATAGTAGCTTGGTGTGGTGTTTGGCTTCTGTTTGAGTTAAAGCCTTGCCATTGGCATCACTACATAACATCTCTGGCAATGTCAGACTTAGTAACATCTCAAAATAAGCTGAAGACACCCTCAGATCTCGCCCTTAGAAAACAGAAGTTGCCAAACAGAGTTGTGGACCTGTGAACCTTTTAAGAAACTTCAAATTCAATTCATCCAAAAATGATATTTTGAGAGAAATGAACACAATTACATGAGGACAGTAAGAGGAAATGGAGCGTGTTTAGTCTAGAAGAAAGAGGATTAAGAGCCCTGCATGTGTACTTTTTCAAATATTTAAAAAGATGTCAAAATGAAACGAGAGGATTGGCTAAAGAAGCCACTTTTCTAAAACGGTCTTTAAAAGGTCCTCCTTTTTTGGCCTGGCTTCTTCTTTAACATTTCTCCTCTTGCCCCTAACTGTAGTGTGAAAACACACCAAGCAATAACTCTTTGTCTACCGTATCCTCATGACTTTGCCTTTGTCCCCAGTCCATGAATGAAGAGGTCATTTTAGCTGCACTGGTTCTAAGGTAGTGTTTTCCCCAATATGCTGACATCATCCAGCAACAGTCCCAAGTTGGTTAAAACCTGTTATACTTCACCATTCATAACATCTACATAAAATCAGAGAACCAGCATTGAGTAAAGTCAAAGAGCACTGAATGGTCATTGCAGAGGATGTAGGTCCCACAATTAGGCTTGCCCCATTGTGCCGCAGTGTTGGGAACTGGTTTCTCATTTTTGGTGACCTGCTAAAGAGGAATGGTAGCAAAACTGATTCAATCGATCTATTGATCGCTTTGCTCAACACATGCTACACACACCCTTTAGAATAGACATAGCAGCAGGGGTGGGATTCTACCGGTTCAGACCGGTTTGGGAGAACCGGTAACTCCTACGATCAGCTGGGAGAGAACCGGTTCGTCCCGACAATCAGATGGGCCCACCCACCTGCCCACACTATTTTCCTACTTTTAACTTCTCAGCTGATTCGCGCAGCAGAGCAGATTGCTGTGCCTCAGCTGTGTTTCTCCTCTGAAGAAACGTGGAAGTGAAGATTTCTTCAAACTGCACATGCGCGCACAGCAAAGCGCACGATCACCGAACCGGTTGTTAAACCGGGAGGAACCCACCACTGCATAGCAGTGAGTACGAATAGATTCAACAGAGCCAAGAGAAGGATTTGAATTTGTTGACTGATTATGTGACTCTTATTGACATATAGATTTTTTTCTATGATCCCTAACCTGTTCTTTCATATCTTCCAACAATGCACCAATTACCACTGTTACAGGATTTCTGTCTGCCGCAGTTATCCAAGTCCTGCCAAGAAAAGGCCTGATTCTATTTTGTTTAAGCCAACTCTGTGAGTCTTTTCTTACTGTTTGGACCATCTATTCTTGAGTGAGGTAAAATGTGTGGTTTTCATTGAAGGCATAAATGACCATGCTCAGATTTTTAGACATTATACAAAGATCTAACACTCTGGAGAAGACTCTGTTGCTGGGAAAGATGGAAGGAAAAAGAAGGAGAGGACAACCAGCAGCAAGTTATAGTGGTGATGGTTGGACTGTTGGAAGGTATGAAGGACCACAATAGCAACAAATTTTCATGGGGAAAATCTATCTACTGTATAAAGTCACTAAGAATCAACTGACTTTATGTTATGTTTTATTCTTTCCATTCACTACACAATTTCTTAATCCATCTATTCTAAATAATCAAAACTGCATCCTTAAAATACGTAGAAGCAGGTATTGCTGTTGGAAAGTATCACTTTACATTCTGAAGCATATATTCTGAAGTCACCCATTCAGAAATATTTTAGAGTATATATTTATATCTCACTTTCTCCATCCAGACGTAAACAATATTTAATTCAATGTAGGTTTCAAAAGATAAATGTGGATACAATTAAAAATAAAGGCACATAATAAAAATAAAGACAAAATTACATAGTTCGCCAGGCAAATTTAGTCAGTAAAAAAAAAGAAAGAAAGAAAAACAGCACAAACCTGTAACATAATATATTTATCCTGAACTGTAAAGGATCCCTCAACACCCAACAGCAATGGGAAAAATCTAAAACACTTGCAATTGTCAGTCCCAGAGAGGGCCATCTTGGGCATCATAACACAGAATTTTGTCTCCATTAATGAAAAATAAAATTCCAAAGATGTAATATGAAACATATTTTATTCCTGCTTCCAAGTAAATATAGCAACTTAGAAAGCAGCCTTATGTCAACTCAGAAGATTGGTCCATCTAGTCAATGTTTGCTGCGTTTATACAATTTGTGTGCCATGATTTGCTTAACTGTGACACAGACTAAAACCTCAATTGACTGGGCTCACACAACATGCTAATCCATGAATTACAGTTTACAATGAATACTGGTCATCTTTATAAAGCCTACAAAATAAAAGCCAAGTTCACACATTACTTCAAGTTAGGGCTTCTCAAATTGTGGGCCAGACCACATCTGTGGCTGTTTATTGTCCTCAAAATGCACTAAATTTGATTAGTTTTAATACTGATTATGGTCTGGGTGTGCAAACCTAGGCTGTTTCTTAGTTTATGAGTAATATATTGTGTGAGCTCAAAAAAGGGCAAGTCATTATGTTAACCCAAGCAAAGAACGTATAAAATTGAACGTATCAATTTATCAGTGCCCTAAAACGCTTTGTATTTCAAAATCTGTCTCCCACCTAGAGACCCAACCAAGAGTTTGAAAGCCCTTAAGCCAGGATCAAAAGCAACCCCACTTTTCCATTGTGCTTCCTAGCAACTGATAGTTACTGATATTTTACTTCTGAACATAGGGCGGAGTAAGGAGGGAGATGGGGAACCTCCATAGATACATTAAAAATATTATGTTTTGATAGTCCTCACCACTGCCACAAATTTTTCTAGCTCCCTTTTATAACCACCACTGGCCAAATTCCACATAACATTAATCATGCCTATTAAAAAGTGCACTTAGTTGCCAAGACCTTGAGTTGGCACTGTCCTCCTACCCAAATGAGATACTTGTGCTTTGCTCTGTTCTGGGTTTTTTTGGGGATGGGGGTGGGGTGGGGGGCAGGGCAGCAGGTCTGTCCTGAATCTGTGGACAATCAATGTAATCAGATTAGCATTCAAATTTTAACTATGAATTAAGTTTTCCTCCTGTGGGACCTGTTCCAAATGGATGGTGGTCTTGATTGCAGTCCACATGTTTTCCAGATCTATTCCATCCCTTTGACTCAAGAAAGTCTTGTTAGAATACAGTCGTGTCATTTCATTTAAAATAAAGGTAAAGGAGTCCCTGCGGATTTTACTCCGGTCGTCGTTGCTGACTGTAGGAGGTGGTGCTCATCTCCATTTCAAGCTAGTGCTGTCTAAAGATATTTCTGGGGTCAAATGGCCAGCATGACTTTATGAAGCACTGTTACCTTCCCACCAAAGTCGTACCTATTTATCTACTCGCATTTGCATGCTTTCAAACTGCTAGCTGGGCAGGAGCTGGGGCAACAACAGCAGCTCCATTGCATTGCACTCGGGTCTCGAACTTGGGCTGCCAGCTCTCCTGCCAACAAGCCCAGCATTTTAACCACTGAGCCCACCGCACCGCCGTCATTTAGTTTAAGGACAAGAGAAATTTAGTAAACTAACTACCAATTCATGTAAAAAGAATCACACACGGGGTGGGGGGGGGAAGCCAGTTGAATTTCAAAATTAATGAAATGACATCTGGAAATCAATATAGCAATATTTTAAAGGCTCCCTTAGATTTTAGAAAGTTGGGAGGAACTAATGCGGTTTCTAGGCAACTAGATTTTTGTGTGTTCAACAGCTGGCCAGAACTAGAATATGAAATGCTGTGACTGATTTTCAAAACTAAGAATGGGTGGAAAATGAAAAGAGCAAGGACATAGTTGGGGTCTTCAGCTTTCTCAGGAATAAAGAAAGATCTCGACCCAAAACTGGCTGCATTTTAAACATAAATAGAAACTAAACTTTATTTTCTCCATGGATAGCTCACACTTTGCCCATAACTAACCCATACGCAGAAGCATTTTTTCCTCATATGTAGTAAAGAGTCAAAGAAATGTAGTTGCTATCCCACCACCACCACCTTTGTAATTTCTAGGGAGTTTTAAATTTATTGCACATTCCACAATGCAAGTTGTGGATGGAAGCCAAACTCAACCAAATAATAATAAAGTAGTAATTACTTAAAATATTATTAGAATCCGCCTGGCTCTGTGCCTCTGGTGATGCAATTGCTTGTTTATAAAAAAAGCAGGGGATATTAACACAACACATTTGGTTCAAATTAGGGGAGAGCAGGGCACATGCACAGAGGATGTTCACATACACATAAACAATGCATCAGCAGTATACAAGCCTTCAGGCTGGGGTTGGCTTTTATGCTAAACAGACTGGGCAATGAGATTTGAACAACTGAGCTTGGTAACAGGCCATAAGGATTTAAGAAAAAAAGAGTTAGAAACGGGTGGAGCAAGATTATGCTGTGCAAAAAGATGGAAAAGTAGTAAAATACCTACAGTGGAAGATTGGATTATAAAAATACTTGAATTTGAGGAACTGGTAAAGCTGAAAAATCAATGAAGACTTTTTTGAAAGATTGGAAACTTTATACTGGCATTTTGTTGAAAGAAGAAAAAAATCTGATGACTTCTGGATATGATTATTCAAAAGGGTGAAAGAGGAAAGGAACAGAATTGAATATTCAATTATTCAATAGGAGGAAAGATAGAAGGCATAATTATATGTTTTTATTCCTTTTTTAAAAACTTCTTTTGTTTTCTATACTTTTACTGCATCAAAAAGTCTTTTACGGGCATACACACATAGAAATGAGATTACCTTCTCTTTGGAGACAGCAAAATGTCCAATTCATTGATTTAAGTCTAATTCAAAATGTCCACTATCCAACTGTAGAATTAGTAGTAGTAAAATATCCCAGGGAAAAAATAATCTATTAGAGAATGCTAGAAATTTACAATATTATTTAAAGAATATCTAAGTAAATGAATATTGAGATTTCTTTTGATTCTTTCACTCCAATTCCCATTATAATTGCAAGAGAACTATGAATTAGGTTCAGCAACCCAAGATTTATAAAACAGAACAATTATGCAAATAAACTAAAGTGGGTTGGGTTTGCATGAATTAGGAGTAGGGCAACCTTTTGGGGAATAAGTGCTGCAATCAGCGGTGGGTTGCCCTCGGTTCGGACCGGTTCTATAGAACCCGTAGTAAAACTGGCGGGAGGCTCCACCCACCGACACTGATGTCATCAGGAAGCTTCTGCGCACATGCAGAAGTGTGCGTGCATAGAAGCGTGCGTGCGTGACCCCATTGCAAACCGGTAGTAAAGGTAAGTAGAACCCACCCCTGGGTGCAATGAATATTTGGAAAGAACTAGAACTGGTGGGAAGGATGATGGTGCAAAATAGTGGAACCATATGACACCCAACAGTGAGCAGGGATTTTCCATTTTTCCTGCGGTTTTGATATCTTGTTTTTAAAATTGTGTGATGTCTATTTGGGATATATAATATAGTTTTTGTATATTCTCACCTCAAAATGGTTCTAAACTTTGCGACCCAGTCTTCGTGGCTGGAAGATGTTTCAGAAGTGACCAAGAGGTTGTTTGGGGACCCATGGTTACCTAACCCTGTCATAAACTATGATTTGTTCTATCACATCTGTGAGATGGGGGGGAGTATATAAATTCACCTAATAAATAAATACATTTGCAAACCACAATGGTAGGATTTACACAGCAGACTAATCCAAAATCAAAAGATGTGTGGGCCCAGCCATTAACTGGCTTCAGACACAGTATGAAGGCCTGTTTTCTTTAACCTTGATCTGTTGAATAAACCACAAATGGTGGGTAACTCAGTACTGTGTTTTTGGTTTAGAATATTGTATGAACCCAGCCACAGATAAATCAGAACCATTTTAAAATAGGATGGCAACTCAACAATTTTGGCATTTTACTGTCTCCTTAATTCAGCTGCATTTATAAAATACATCTTTCTCATCTTTCTCTTACAGTGATCCTATTTCCTACATTATAAAGAGCAACCTTTATTGCTATAATTGACATACTTTTGAATGCAAAAATTAAGGCGCCCTAACTAAATTGTATGTTTCAGTGATTTCCTAAGTGAATTGAAACTGACACATGGTACAATAAAACCCTACAGAGTTCTGCAAGTTTGAATGCATAGGTAAAAGTTCCCCTCGCACATATGTGCTAGTTGTTCCCGACTCTAGGGGGCGGTGCTCATCTCCATTTCAAAGCCGAAGAGCCAGCGGTGTCTGAAGACCTCTCTGTGGTCAAGTGGCCGGCATGACTAAATGCCAAAGGCACACGGAACACTGTTACCTTCCCACCAAAGGTGGTCCCTATTTTTCTACTTGCATTTTTATGTGCTTTCAAACTGCTAGGTTGGCAGAAGCTGGAAGAAGTAATGGGAGCTCACCTCATTACACGGTACTAGGGATTTGACCCACCGGACTGCCAACCTTTTGATGGACAAGCTCAGCGTCTTAGCCACTGAACCATCGTGTCCTTCACTTTGAATGCATACTTACTCCTTAAATGCAGTTGTTTGCACATTCAAAATAAGAAAACTTTTATATTTCTTTCTGGTAAGTACTTCATAGCTGTTGTTGTTTTGTTTTGTTCTGTTTTTGATGCTTTCAAGTCAGTGTTGACTGCCTGGGCTAATCCCTATAGTTTTCTTGGCATAATTTCAGTAGTGTTTTGCCATTGCTTGCTACCTAGGGCTAAGAGAGAGTGACTGCCCCAAGATCACCTAGCTGGCTTTATGCTTAATGTAGGACTAGAATTCACAGTTTCCCACTTTCTAGCCTGATGCCTTAAGCGTTACACCAAACTGGCTCTCTTGGATACTTCTGTTTCTAAAATATCCGATTTCTTTTGAAATGATATTCGGTTCCCCAGACTCAGAATCTTCGAAGAGATCTCAAATATGCACTGCAGGCAAGGAGATCTAAAAATATTTTTGAGCTCCAAGATGTCTACGAAAAAAGAACAGTAATGAATTCCAAAAGCAAAAAAATAAACAGGTTTTTGTCTTAGCTGGCTACAGGAAATGCTTAGAAGCTGTTATTTCTGCCAAAGGAGATATTACAAAGTATTGTCTGAAAGACTGGCCAAATTTCTGCACCTGCCATGTTCAATAGTTTTAATATCTCACATATGACTACATTTTTGCACAGAACTGTAACATATCCTGATTTCATCAAAGCACTTGAGACAGTCCCTGATGACATGCTGATTAGAAGTTAGTAAAATGTCAGTTAAATAGCATGATGATCAAGAGCATATGAAACTACCTTGAAAATCATAATAAAAAACCCATGATAATGGCTCCCTAGGCCCCTATCCTTCAACAGTATTTGAATTGGACCAAAAGTAGAGAGGAATGCTGATTAAATCTGCAAATAATACAAATTTCCCACAGTTGGAAAATACCTCCTTTTTTTTAGTTTTGATATCTCTCTGTAAAATCTCTACCCATTGTTTCTTCCTACTTTTGGGTTCTAGGAGTAAATTCACATCCACTTTCCTGTGACAGCCCTTCAAATATCAGAGAACTATTATCATGTCTCCTCTTAGCATTCTGTTTTTAGGCCAAACACACCTGGTTCTAAACACAACTGTTCTTCAAAGGATTATGTCCCCCAAGCCTTATATCAGTGGTGGGTTCCTCCCGGTTCGGCCTGGTTGGCGAGAGCCGGTAGCGGTGATGCTATTACGTCACCGAACTGGTTCTCTTTCTTCGGGAGCTGGGGCCTTCCGCCCGCCCCTGCGTTATTCTGACCTTATATGTCTGCTTTTTTTTGCCGAGCTGAGAGGTGTGGCAGAGTGGATTGCCGCACCTCAGCTGGGCAGATTTGTAACGAGCTTGCGCAAAGCACAAGTTTGGTATGCCTGCGAGTGAACCGAGCATGCGCATGGCGATCGCGCACAAAGCGTGCGACTGAAGAGGCGATTGAGCATGAAGTGCGCACACAAAGAGAACCGGTAGTAAAGCCGGTTAGAACCCACCCCTGCCCTATATCAACCTTGTCAGTCTTTTGTGTATTCTTTCCAATTCTTGTATATGTTTTTTTTTTAAGTGGGGTCACTAGAAATGAGCATACTAGTCCAAATGTAGTACATTATTTCTCATTATCCTGACACTAAAAATCTATTGATACACCTGTTTGATCTTACATTAGGTGCAGAATTTGTCTCCCAATTGATGTCAGGGTAGTTAAAGTCCCTCATTACTATTGTAGTGTGCTTCCTACACACTTTAACTATCTGATCAGTAAAAAGTTCATCTATTTCCTCTGTTTGGTTGGGTGGCCTGTAAAATACACCTTTGGCAATGTTATTCCTTTTTCCTTTTATATTACTCCAAATGCATTTGAAGTTTTCATCACTTTGTTCCCATTTTATACAAGTGTAGTTATTTCTTATATAGAGTACAACTCCACTTCCTCTTTATTATATTTTATTAGGTCCTCTTCAGTGGTGGGATTCAAATTTTTTTACTACCGGTTCTGTGGGTGTGGCTTGGTGGGTGTGGTGTGGCTTGGTGGGCATGGCAGGGGAA
>JANHZT010008127.1:17200-33078 GCA_032468215.1 Stegonotus admiraltiensis | reverse complement strand
GGGAGAGGGAGGGAGGGAGGGAAGGAGGGGAGAGAGAGAGAGAGAGAGAGAGAAGGAGAGAGAGAGAGAGATGCAATGTTCTGATGCGTCTTGCGATGGTTAAATCTGAAGAATTGGATTTCAAGATGTTTCAGATGATACCTGAAATCATAATAACTAATGATTTCAGCAGGGTTGCTTGGTAAGGTATGGCAAAATAGTTTATGGCAAGAAGATAATGAGACATGGATCCTAGATGTTTCACTGTGAAAGCAAAAAAGCCTAAATACTGTATATAGTGAAGCTTAGAAGAAATGATGTCTTTAAAAACAAATATAAGGTAGATGTAGGGACTTCAGCCATGCACAAGTTACACTGAATACAAATCTTTCAGATACCATAATATAAGTAAAACACAATTCTTTAAGGTGCACTTGTATTAGAGAAGCTCAATTGTTTTTTTAAAAAATCTTCCAGTACTTGTGCTGGTACTTCATGAGTTACAATTACAATGTAAGCTACAGTTACTAGGATTCATAGGAATTGAATAAATATGCAGGATGAGAAACGGTGCATCACTATAAAGATCTGACGAATACTGAGGGTGGGTTGTTAAACAAGTGAATTAATTGTGTTTTAATCATTATCACCACAAAATAAATGCATTTTTATTTTGGAATCAATTGCTTTTCAACTCCATTGCATTCTAATCAGATGATCAATATCCTCTGGATACTATTTAGCGTTTGGCAGTTCAGCAAGTACTAGCTTTCCAGTGTTCCTTCTTAATTGTATTTGTAAACGAATGCATTTACATTTCTCACAGAGTCTATACAACCTGATTTAATAATTGTACTAAGAGATTATCTCTTAAGACATAAACTGTCACATGTGAATTTATCTTTGAATTTTTGCCAGCTGGGAATCCATTAGTCTAATGTGTTAAATTTTTAAGGTGATTTGTATAGTAAATATTGCATATATTCAATGACCTCAATTTCAGAAAATTCCATTGATTGGCATATTGATAGTACCTTATCTTCTATAGATTTCAAAATTCAAAAATTGCAATGTAAAATTATGTCAAGTAAGTTCAATTATAAGATGAGTATTTCTCCTAATGTATCCTCCAAATAAACTCTTTTCAGGGAAGGTAGTCAAAAGACCTGATACTTTGGTATCTAACTCCAATAACATTTCATAGGAAGGCTACTGGATTTCAAATAGATTTCCTTTTGAAGAATTTCAAAGGAGGACAGGTAAGTTTTAACAAGAATAACAGAATATCAACTGAGAATAAGTAGACTTTTATATATTTGATTCGACTGGTTTTAAAGGATACAACTTGCTGAAAATTCTGGGAACTAAACTGTAATCAAGGGTCATGTTTCTCAGTCTTGCCAACTTTAAAATGTGTAAACTTCATCAGACAGCATGCATCTTAACATGGTCAAGTTTGTGAAATAGTGATCTAGTGGAAACCTAGATAGGAAAGGCTAGAATGCAGTATAATGTGTAATAAAGCTAAGAAGGAGACATTCCTAACATTATATAAAATATATATTTAACATTTCCAAAAACACTTGGAAAAACATTTCCAAACTGTAATGTGTGGAGTTGTCCTAAGATTTCATTTCATTCATTCCATACCAAGAATTTGTTGATATTTTAAATATCAACTAATAATTGAATACAAGATACAAGAATGATACTTAAAATAAGAACAAAATTGTTAGGAAGAGGGGGGAAGATTTCTATATTATAACTGATACCTTTTCTATGTCTACTCTGGCTTTCTGAATAATTGTGTCTAGTGTTTGATGTTCAGGAAGATAAAAAGAAAAATAGAAAAAGATCAAAGCAGAACAAGAGGTAGAAAGAGAACTGATAGCAGTATGTATGTATGTAAGTATGTATGTATGTATATGTATGTATATGAATTTAAAAAAAAAAACAGACAGAGTACTGTGTTTCTTTACTTTATCTTTCAGAATCATTGCAATTAAAGCATTCCAGAAAAAGCACTTTAAATGAATGACATTTTTCCAGAATGTTTCTCTTCATGCTCTCAAATTGTTAATTTAAGATGTCAAAACATTCACTTTTTCTGTTGAATAATATTCATGAAATAATCAATCACACATTCAATCATTACTTTTGCAGTACAGACTAAGGAAGGTTGATATACTTTGACTTCTGTTGCTTTCCTGTCCAGTAATCAGAAAATTAATACTGTCCAATAAATGTTCAATATTTTTATTCTTAAATATTCTAACTACAACAGTTAAAACTAATGCAAACTAGAAAAGAAAAAATAGTAAGTGCAGAAGTATAGAAATAGCACTTAGACTTATATATTGTTTCATAGTGGTTTAGAGCACTGGTGAAATGCAGCCAGTTCTATCCGGCTTGGGCGAACCTGTAGCACCAGTGTGTGAGGCTCCACCTACCTGCCCGGACATCGTCACATCCCATTTTTGACACTCTGTGCATGTGCAGGAGGTGTTGCGCATGTGCAGAGGTGTCGCGCGTGCGCTCCCATTTGTGAACCAGTAGCAATGGTAAGTGGATTTCATCCCTGGTTTACAGTTCTCTCTAAGCATTTTACAGAGTCAGCATATTGCCCCCAACAATCTGGGTCCTCATTTTACTGATGTCAGAAAGAAAAAGCAGAAAAAATAGAAACAGAAAAGCAATAAATAAACAAATAAACAAACAAACAAACAAGTAAACAATAAAAATATAGTAAAGAAAAATAAAAGAAATATGTAAAGAAGTGACTTCTTCATGCAACACAAGTATAAACAATTTTAATAGCTTAACACTTTCTCTTAAAATACAGCAAATCATCTCTTCTTCCCATTGCCCATCTTTTATCTATAAACAAATTCAAACCTTCATTCAGTCCTGATCAGCAAAAGTCCATTACAGCTTTCTGAGATAACACCATATCTATTTTTTACTTTGACCAAATAATCCAATTTTATATTCCTTCCTTTTAACTAATAACAGACTTCATCTTTTATCCCTTCAAATAACATCCTAGAACCGTGATGGCGAACCTATGGCCAGTTGATTTTTTGGCCTTCTGGGCCCACCAGAAGTCAGGAAACACACTGTTTCCAGCCTCCGGAGGACCTCTGGGGAGCTGGGGAAGGCCACATTTGCCCTCCCCAGGCTCCTAGAAAGGCTCTGGAGCCCGGGGAGAGAAAAAAATGGGCTTACCTGGCCCATATGCCATCGCGTGCCAAAAGCAGGGGTGAGCATGGGGGGGTGGGGCACATAGAATTATGGATGTGGGCACATGTGTGTGTGACCCCTCCGCGCTCTCCCCAATTTTGGCACACAATGGCAAAAAGGTTAGCTATCACTGTCCTAGAAGTTAATTTATTTTTATTTTTTCTTTGTCCCTTCTCACAAAACTCTTTTATAAATCCAGTGTAGTAATATTAAACAGATTATTCTCTTGGGTTTTTTTTTTTGTTTGCATATTTATTTTAATTATTAAAACATTAGCTAATTTCTTTTATATATCCACTGCAACATCTTTATCATATCATTCTTGTAGCCCAGGGATGTCAAAAGTGGTGGCCTGTGATCTGGATGAGTCATGCACAGGCCACGCCCACCCCAGCTTCGCAAAGGCAAAAAACATTGTGAAACATCAAATGACGCAATCAAGTTTAACACCCGTGTTGTAGCCTATCATTTGAAAATCCACTTGCAATTCAGTCTCATTCTTGTGAAGTAAAACTAGCTCCTCTTCCATAACATCTTTTTGATACAGTCTATATGTAAAGATAGACACTATTAAAATTAAATTGTGGATCCATTGTTCAAATTTATCCTTCAACATGACTAATGTTCAATTTTTTTGCTTCATTCTGCAATCATAGATCATGTTTGAGTGTTTCTGTCAGGCCTGGAAGCCATCTTTTGTATTAGGCCTTCAGACCTGCCACATTTACTACTGTGGGAAATTGGGAGGGGGGATTGTATGGAGCATGGGTCATAATAACATTCCTTTCTCAAGAAGTCAAAGACAACTTGCCCTGCACCTGGAAGGCTGGAATTGGGAGGCATCTCCAGTTGGGACGATGTTTGATTGGACCATGTGATGGACTTGTGGGTGTTGGGCAGAGACCTGAACTTTTCTTTGGGTGGGGAAAACCTTGAAACTTTCAGATTTGGGTTTTCCCAGGTGTGCCAATATGACATCTCTAACTTTGAGGAAACTCAAGCCTCTGAGTTTTCTTTCATTAGGGGTGTTACTTGGAACCCTGACAGTTCTTCTCATTTAATTGCAATCTTTAGTTCCCTTAGTATCCAATTTTTAAACTCTTATCTTAATTTTTTATTCAAAATAAAATTATTTTCCTATGAGAAAAATTCTTTATATATAATTCCAAAGTCTTATTTCAAGTTTATCTAGACCCCTAGTCCATTTGTAACTTTCAAAAATCAAAGTTTTTATCACTTTTTTTGGTTTATTCCCATAAAATTACTTTTTAAGTTCTTAAACTTGTAGTTAAATCTTCTTTTGCTAAGGTTTGAAGGAAACTCACCTAGTGCTATAAAACTTGTCAATCCAAAGGTTCCTAATAACTGAAAAGCTATTAACAAGTAATTTCTGAAAATGATTAGAAAAGGGAATATGCAAAATCAATGTCCTTTCAAAGGCATATAATTTGAGCAAGTTGGCTATTCTTTTGTTTCTCAGAGTTCTAAACCTTCCAGAGACTGCTTTCTTGCAGTCTCAAGTAGCAGTTGTCTGGAGCACTTGTGGATGATCTCAAGTCTTCTCCTTGTCTGGAGAGATTTAAAAGAGCCAGTCTATTTGCTGGTTCTCCATTCCATCCTGATCGTTGGTTCCATTTTCCATGAAGCTCTCTTCAATCTGCCCTTTCTTCTTGTAAAGGCCAAATATTGTATTTTCAAACACATTTTCACATAAACTGCTCCAATAAATGTCAGAAATTCCTTTCCCCCACTTCCTATTTATAAGTATACATTGCCTGGAGGAGCTAGAACGTACTCACAAGCTCTGCATCTGAGTTAAGTGACAAAGATCAGAGTTCTTGGCCTCAGCATTTTCCCAAGGACGTTATATTGGGGAGAAAAGGCATGACTGCTGCATGGTAAGAATATCAACTCCTCCCTTTCCCTAGAATGTATCCAGGAGACATAGATCATACATAGTCTCAGTTGCAATTTAAATGACAGGAGTCTTTTTTTAAAAAAAAAATCCCCCAGGGAGATTGTAACTGCAAACAGAAAGTAGGAAAGGGTAGAGTAGAGTAGAGTCTTTGAAGCATTTTAATGTAAAAGTCAGATTCCAAATTATATCATCTTTCGACTTGCAAAGTATCTGCTTCAGCATTCAGATTTTTCTCTCTCCTTCATCCACTGGTTACTTTTCTGCTACTTAGAGTCCTACTTGATCTGCATTATATGAAAGTGCATATGGCATCATGGGCAATGTCACAGGGCAATTTTCAGAACAGCACAGGCTAAAAGGCCAAAAGCAAGATTAGAAATTAGAATATAACATTGTGTGATAGGATATGACTTTTGTCCCTGAACTGCAGTGCTGGGATTTGTTAAGACAGATGCAAGTTCATGAACCACAGATGACCTGAAAAGTGATGCTATGATCTTGACAGCTCCTAAGGGGCAACTAAACCAAAGTTGGATCTGTGGCTAGTTGGGATTCAGGGAGCATGGTTGCTCATTAGTGGGGAACCACTTAGACAACTCCAGAAAGATATAAAGGAGAAGGATTCTGAGACAAGGAAAAAAACAAAAGAGAAATCAAAGCCAGTGGAGATGAAACAAGAGGTGAGAGAATGAGACTGACCTAAAACAATTTATTGTGTCAGACAGAATACAAGATAATGGCTTCTTCCCTTCACATTGGATTGCCAGCTGGATTTTATATCTGCACTGGCAGTGGGAAAGCATCCTTTATTGTAACCAAAAACAGCAGGTCTGTGTAATAGATCAATTCAAGACATATGATGTGGCTCAAACCTGCAGTAGAAGCAAATGTCTGGACAGCTCAGGAGCCTCCTACTAAGATAGCTGCTACCTCAGGATGTATTCATTACCTGAGACAACAGCCATTTCCCTGCATCTAATGGCAGAGCTGGTTCTGGGAAAAAACAGCAGGCTTAAGAGGTAGAGAAATCATGGATAAGAAAAATAGGAAAGAGGTAAAACAAATTTGGAGAAGTGAGGACATGAAAACAGTCCATTCAAAGAATGTCAAAAATAAGAAAACCTCATTTCTATGTGCTAGGGCTGATGCTTTAATAAGGAGGTAATTTGTTAGTGACAAAGACACTCACTTATCTGTTTATTTTTGTGTTTTGCACTTGTAGCTCATCAGTGAATCCTTCATTAACTTTTGTGCTTTTGCAAATGACTTTTAGGAGAAAGCTGCATCACAATCACCACAGCTGTGTAAATCCTTCAGAAAGATTTAAGAATGCATGTGGAGCACCTCTCCTCAATCTATTAAAGCAGCCACAACCTTCACCAAAAGATGCTGAGGAAACATTTCCTTGTGTGATGTGGTTGTTTATACACACACATTTGGAGGTAGTCAGGAGCAGCTTTTGAAAAAGCCATGAGGCTGGGGAAAAAATGCAACTGCTCCAATTATTCAAAGGGAAGCATTTCATTTATTATTTCAAAGCATCTCTGTTGCAAGATTTGTGCAGCATTGATAATCACACAAGATATTTTTGCCATATTGCTTTTGCATATGTTTGAATGCTTTAAATTTTACTACAAAACATTCAATAAATGGAGTAGCCTATTTCAGAGATGAACATTTTTCAGGGAGTTAAAAGCTTTTCAATTATTACCTTAGGTTGTACTTCTCAAACTTAGTGAGGCCAGGATGATAAAGTATGCAGCCTAGGGCAAAAACTAAATTTGATTTAAATCAAATATGCATCAAATTAATGATTACTCTTCTTAGATTTAATAATTTCCCCCTGCTGCTACATTAAAGAACACAATTTGAAGGTAATATCTCAATGGGCTTTGAAAACTGCAGGTAGGCATGGTGCTTCAAGTTGTGCCTTGACTGGGAGCTTTCCAGAATCTTTTCTTTTTCCATCCTGCTATTTCAGGTGCTTTAATTGGAATCTGAGTTTGCGATCTTATGCAAACTCAGATTCCAATTAGAAGCACTCAGATTAGAAGCACTAGATAATAGTGCTTCTAATATTCAGATATGGATTATTCCAATAAGTGCCACTCATATATAAAGGACTTCAAAGTCTACTCCCTTTGGTTAATATTATTTATTATAAAAATGAGTGGAAAGGAAAATAATTCCTTTTAAAATCAAAATAGCCATATTAGGAACATTTTATGCTGAGCCAGCTAAAGATGCTTCCAGATAGTAGATGGTTGAGTTTCTGCTTAGTTGAACTTTCTACTACTTATCATCAGTAAAATTGTTATTAAGGCTAAGTAAAGAAAGATTGAAAGGTTATTATCAAGTGATTTTGAACGTGTGTACACATACAGTAGATGTGTAGCTTGCCTTGCTCTATGAACAAATCGCTCTGTAGGGGATTTGACGAAACTTTGCGAGGCATTTTTGCCATTATTATAGCAGATAGCAATAAATGAAAGATAGATGAGGGGAAAAATTGTCTCAAAACAAGATAGCAAATAGAAGGCTGCAACTTTTTCCAGAATAAGAGACATGCAATATCTGGAAAACCTCTGCAAAATCCTTCGCAGACAATATGGGAAAAAAAATCTTATATAACTCAATAATGTTAGGGGAAAAGCCAATCATTTAAAACCATTTGCTGGATTCCATTATACAGAAAAAAATGGTAATTGTTGTTAAGTTATATATTTTATTTAAAACATGTATATATTGCTTTTGTCCCTTCAACTTAAAGCCATGTATAGAAAACATTGGATTTTCCACCTCACGCCAGTATCTGGAAATTTTATCAGTTGAGTTAGAACACACAGTTGATGCTACTTCCACTGGGAATTCTTTTATTTTGTAATGTTGGGCAGCTAATATGCCCAGTTAATCATTCACCTGAAGTAATAAGTGCTCATTTCAATTCAGAGGACGTGTCTCAGCAAAGGTAAAATATCTGGGAACAAATTAAAAACATCTGCAGGGCAGAAGTCTAAGGAAAACCAATCTAGTGATATTAAAACATCAGATCTGAGCCCAACTACATAAACTGCATTTATCCAATTTGTTTTGCATGCAATTCAAGATGCTGATTTTGACCTGTAAAGCTCTAATTGATTTGTGGCCACGATATCTGGTCATCTTTTTCCTGATTGCCTTAGAATAATGAACATTATTTCAAAGCAATTATAAAAAGGTTTTGTTACTTGCTCTGTTATCCAGAAAACATACAGTAGATTCTTGAGGTATGATCCTTGAGGGGTTTTGTAAACATTTTAAAGTCTCATGTCATTTTCAAATTTTATTTGAAGTATCTTTTTTTCCCCTTTTGTTGGAGGGGGCTTATGCTTTCTTGATCAAATGATAACTTTTAATGACATTTTGCATCACATTCTATCACATCATCTCATTTAAACCAATTTTTTTGTATACATGATGTGCAATGACAATAAAGGCTATTATTATTATGTATTTTCATTTGACATGAACCAGAAAGACTTGGATCACTTACTCCCTTATAAACAAAGAATTTTCTACAGTACAGGCATTACTGTATGTTGAATTTTTGTTTCTTTATCTTGACTTTTGAGTGCCCATGATGATACACTCAAACTGTTCACATTCATTGTTTAAATAGAGCTGTATTTGTCTGTTTTATTATTTAGACTCAGATGTATTATCACATTTGTATGTTGTCTAGTTATTCATCACATGACAGGCCATGTATATATATTTTAGTTATGAGAAAACAGATACTATAGAGTGCAGCCTTGCTAAGTAGATGTATATAAAATCAGGTTTAATTTCCTCTTCCAATAGAAGAATAATTAAAGTTAAGGTAGTCAAATCAGTAGCAGGCTAGTATTTGGGCTTTCTGAATAGGTTGTGAGCTCAAAGCCCTTGAATGACCTGGAGAAAGAAGTCATGAACTTCTAGATATGTTTCATAAAAGAAAACAGAGGAATGTGTTGATGAGGATAGGACTAGGGCCAGTGGTGGGTTGCCCCTGGTTTGGACCGGTTCGCAAGAACCTGTAGTAAAACTGGTGGGAGGCTTCACCTACTGACCTGGATGTCATCAGAAGCGATGTGTGCATGCGCAGAAGAGCGCATGGGCATGGGCACGATGCAAACCAGTAGTAAAGGTAAGTAGAACCCACCCGACTAGGACAGGTGTCGGCAACCTGCGGCTCTGGCCACAAAACCTGGGTAGGGGTGGCTGCGGGGGGGGTAATCATGTGAGTGGGTGGGAGTGAGTGTCATTGAGTTGGCCATGCCCACCCAGGTTTTGTGGCTCCTGGTGTTTTCTTTTCTGTGGGAAACAGGTCCAAATGGCTCTTTGAGTGTTTAAGGTTGCAGACCCCTGGACTAAGATTAAAGTGAGTACATTAAAGGGACTTTTGTTTATTAATTGCATTCCTAGTTTACTATAATCTTCCTGTTTTTAATATTTCAGAAGACACGAATAATAAGTAAATCATTACAGTATGATCCAATCTAGAACTAAGGAGAAATTTCCTTAGTGTGGACAATTAATCACTGGAATGGGCTACCTCTAGAAATTGTGGTGCTCTAATACTGGAGATTTTTAAGAATAGATTGGACAACCATTTGTCCAGAATGATATAAGGACTCCAGATCAAGCAGGTGGTTGGACAAGAACATTTCCAAAATCCCTTCCAATCATATTATTCTATGTTCTATTTCAAATATGAGCTAGGCATTTCACTGGGGGATGAGTTCAATTCTCCTAGTAGAAATTATCCAGTGAAATAGTGGTAATAGCCTCAATAGCCTCATATTAATGTGTCACAAACTAATCAAAACATCCAGCACATCCAGTTTCCTTGCATATTTGTTGTCAGAGAGGAAGAGGGAACCTGAATTAATTCAGCTTCTATTGCACACGATCAATTTATTGACTTCGGCTTCTTGTTGGAGAAATAAAATGTTTCTGATAGTGATTTCTACACTAAGTACATATCACTCAAGACCACATTACCTGCAGAAGCCTTCCGCCTTGAAAAGAACCCAGAGTTTATTGCAGGAATTATGCTACATAATCACTCATCCACAGGATTAGCTTTATAACACAATATGACAAGAGCTTAGTGTGCAAAACTCAGGATATTTCCTTCCATTGAACTCTCTCCCTTTTGAATACTGCTAAAGACCTTAGGAACTGCCTAAGGCAGGTGGGCAATGGAAAATTACATAAGGAATCTATGTATCCTATCATCTCATTCCATGGCCATTCTGACTGGGAATTCTCCTAAAGTAGCCACACAATCAACGTCAAATATAACAAAATCAAACATAATTTTGCCTCCTGACCTTATGATGACTGTAGCATACCCTTAAGGGTCTTGTCCAGTGGTGGGTTGCTACCGGTTCGCCCTGGATTGGGCAAACCGGTAGCGGCGGTGACAGGAGGCTCTGCCCACCTGCCTGGATGTCTCTGTGCATGCCCACGTGCCCACGAGCGAACCGGTAGTGACGGAATTTGAAACCTGCTACTGCTCTTGTTCCTTTAATAATACAATATAACATAATAAGTAACCCCAACTACTCAGAAACAAAGAACCCAAAATATAAAAGTAATGGAAACAGATCCAATTCCAGCCTATTTTTCCCTCAAAAGGGACATCAGTTTATGTCTCTTGCCCTTCCCCACAAATTCCCTATGTTTTCTGTCTACGAGAACTGTAATTTATTTGACTAAATAATCAAAGTGGAAAGTTGTATCAAACTCAATTGAAACTGAACAATTTCTTACCTGCTGTGCTGTAGAACTCTCATAGCTCCTGACCCATTTCCTCTGAATAGGACTGAACAGATCCCTACTGTACATCATTAGGCAGAATTGTACAGTATGCCGCTTATTTTCTCATACATAGTTTCCTCTGCCCTACACAATTCTTCAAATTCAGTCTAGTGTTTTAAGTACCACCAAGGAGTACACTGAACTGTATTCATCAGAGCTCTCAAACTAACTCTCATTCAACATTATTCTTCCTTTTTTGGATGCATGTAGAGAACTGCTCATGCCAACAGGTTAGAAGAGAAAAAAAAATCACATAACTAATGAGCTGGCTAGGGAAACAAAATCAGTTTGGCATGTGAAAAATCAAGATATAATGGCTTATATTCACGTGATTAGCCATCAGTCAAAACAAGTTCCTGACTTTCAATAGTTTAATAATGGCATTTAAAAAACATATTTTTCTTGTAATTTATACTGATAATGATAGGGGGCAGATTGGTAAAATAAATTTATTTATAAAATGTGCATATGTGAGTTCCAGATCTGAACTGGCACTAAATTTTTGATTGATACATGCTAAACTTCAGTTATTTTGCAATTTGACATCAAACTTTTTGAACTAGTATTTTATAATATTCTAGTGGGTAGATTCTGGGGATCTAGTTAAAAGTAAATTGATCTCATAATCAGATGTCTGCCTGATCTCATTCAAATGACGTATTTGAGGTTCTTTCTAGAATTCTCTTTTAGTAATCTTCAGTATTGGAAGCTGCCTTATAACTTCATTCTGTTTATGTAATATTGTCTACAATGTCTGGCAGAGGATCTCGTGGGTTTAGGAAGGAGTTTTATAGCTTTATGGTGTCATGCCAGATATTAAACCTGTGACCTTCTATGTGCAAAGCAGTTATTCTACCACTAAGATACTCAAATGGAAGAGTTATTTATTTTATTAACTAATCATTCTTAATTTTTTCTAGGTACATCTCTGGGTCCTTGGCTTGCTACTTCTTGAGACAAAGGAATATATTTGATAAAACTTAATCTGATCCTGTTTACAGGAGATTTTGTTTCTCCTGTAAGCACTCACATGGAATTGGAATAGTTGGAACTTTGTATATTTTTTCTTTGAACTGGAACTGCAGCTCTCTTTGAACCAGAACAGCAACCAGAAAATGAGGTTAGAAGTTGAGGTTGGAAGATGACATTGGATTGACCAAGATCAAATAGTTCAGAAATACACAATTGTGTCCTTGATGCATTACATTACTTCACATCTTTCCTGATTAATCCCTCTTCCTTAGGAAACATTTATCACCAGACAGTTCAACTCTGGTTCAGTCAAGAGAGGGAGTAAACAATTATTTAGATATGCCCATCGTGGAGTTTCTAAAGTTTTATTTCCCTTGTGCTACAACAGCTTTCTTCCTGATAAAACAGTTCAATACTTTTAAATATTAGCTTACCCATCCAACCCAAGGGTGCTGTTAGATCCCAGATGGAAGGAGAATGTAGGAGTAATCAGCTGCTTCCAGTATGAGTGCAGGTTTAATCAGAATTTTTTATTTCTTAGGTTCCAGGGATACTGGTTCAGTAAGATAGCTTGAGATTGAGATAGCTAGATTGAAGAATGGATATCTTTAACAATACCAGCCCTTTTTGCAAAATGTAGATCGTAATAATCAAATGGAATACACATATGTGATTCCCCATTCACAGTGTGGGTGGTTCATGCATGTAATCATATGATAATTTCTTGGCATTGCATTTATTGATCACTTGAGCTGTTCACCCATTCACATACATCACTTGCTAACTGCAGATCTGAGCAATTGAATGAATCTAGGCATGGGCCAATAGAAGTATTGTATAATGCTGTTGATGGTTGTACTTTTTGTATCACTTTATGTAACCGAAAACATAAAATTAGAATTTGGATGTATCAGATTATTTGCACTTTGGGCTATTTCCCCTTTACCAATTTCCAAGCCACACTGAACCTCCTGGGATTAATGTATCAATGGGCATAAATCATTATTCCTAATGTTTTAAATAATTTGGAAAAAAAGGCCTTTTTTTCCCAGTAGTAATCCACACTTTCTTGTAGCCATGATCATTGTTATGAATAATGTAGCATTTTCCACCAGGGATCAAAATTCTGACCTATTGGATAAATCCATCATGTTGTAGATTTCAAAAGATATATATTTACAATGAAGCCAACAGCGACCTCGAATACATACTCATGTCTCTGTGTTGACTACTTAAAAAATGCTATTAACATAAATATTATAGCACTTTAGAAAAAAGATATAGTGGTTGGTGGTTGTACAGGTACTTCCAGCTAGTCAAGCATCTTGGGAACCCTTTATTTAGATCTTAAGCAAAGGGTTGTTTGGCCTTGCTATCTCTTTCACTTTTTTTAAAAAAATGGACAGGCTAAATATTGAATGTGGCTCCATCTGTATGCAAGTCATATGTTTTATCACAGATCTCTGGCCCCTGGCTAGATTTCAGTAAACAAATTCTACAACCATTTGCTCTCGTCTAATAATACAGTATTGAAATAACTGCAAATGAGAGGCATTTGTGAAAGAAAGCAACATGTAATCTCATATAGCATCTATTTCTCTTCTAGCAAAACACAGGGTCAGTGAATAAATTCGCTAGGTGCCAGATGCGATCTGATCATCCCTCTTCAACACTCATCTCCTTTGTCTCAGGTTTTACTGATGTTCTAATCCCCCATATTTTCCCTTGGTTCCTTTATTCCATATTTTCAGTCATTTTCCCTAATGAAACCATCTAGCAGAACTAATCCAAACATGGGCTTAATTAATCAACATTTGGCAGTCTGTAGCTCTGCACTCTTGCCCAAATTACTTGTGACAACTTTCTTAATGCAAAACCCAAATATCTACAGGGAGCCTGGTCTTCAATCAGCTGGCTGGGTAGAATGTTTTCGATTGATTTTAATATATGTTAATAAAGCTGCAATAAACCTTTCTTTCCCTAGTTACCCATGGAACAGTTTGTTGTGAGGAAAAAAAAGTCATTAGTTTGGTTTTAATTTGATTAAAAAGAAGAAAAGGCAGGGAGGGAGCCAAGCACAGTGTCAGCCCTGGAAGCCATCTTTTCTTTGGATCTATTAGGGTTGCCACATTTAGTGCTAAGGGAAACTGGGAGGGGGGATTTTATGGAGTTGGGGAGATATCTAGCCATAATAACATTCTTTTCTCTGAGAGCCAAGGACATTCAGCCCGGCACCTGGAGTGGCGTGACTGGGAGGCATCTCCAGTTGGGATGGTGCATTGATTGGACCATGTGATGGACCATGTGATGGACATATGGATGCAGGGGAAGGGACTTGGACTTTCTTTTCAGTGGGGAAAACCTGGAAGCTTTCAGATTCGGGTTTTCCTAGATGTGCCAATATAACATCTCTAACAAAATGGAATTTTGAGGAACTTCTAGCCTCAGAGTTTTCTTTTGTTGGGGGGTGTTACTTGGAATCCTGACACATGGAAGAGAAGTTTACTAAGCAAGGATGCCATCTACCATGATGAAATAGTTCTAGCATGTGAACTTTGTACGCTATGTGTTTACAATATGTTTCCTTCACTTGATTATTACTAGGTATTACGTTAGAAAGAATGTAATTGGGGAAAGTCAATATAGGAAGTATATTACACTAATGTCAGGTTGGGAAGATCGAACATGATGGATATTCCACCCTGCCTCTGACATCTGCTAACCTTCCTATTGCTATCTGTACAATATTGGCTAGTTATCTCTGTACCCAATAGCATTAAAAAACCCACCAAGAAATAAAAAAAATCTTAACAAGGATTATTACAACAAGGATATTGTGACTATTTTGACAACCTGGTCTGATTGAATGATAAAGTGACAGACATAAACAATTTTTCTTGGTGGGGACAGGTTATTTAGGAATGATCAGGCAATACTTAGGCAAAAATTCTGAAAATCAAAGTGAGAAAATCAACAATTAATAAATATACTTAGACAACTTTTATGAAACTGGCAGCCCCTGAGACTCTGGGAACCGAAACAGGATAGCGACTGTTTTTATAGCTATGTTTAGAGTATTAGTGCCCCATGGGAATGAATCAAGATTTCCCAAGTCATGTAGGATGGAATGGTTGACCCAGCTATCTTATTGATTAGGAGCTAATCAGATATTTTAGACCATGGTAGGCAATCTAGGCAAAATTATGACCTGTGGACTTCAAATCCCAGAATTCCTGAGCCAGCCAGGAATTCTGGGAGTTGAAGTCCATAGGTCATAATGTGGCCATAGTTGTCCACCCATTTTAGATGTTAGCTTCCCACATACTTACGCTTGCAGATTTTACATAGGTTTTTAATTCATTCCACTTATCTGCATATTAACCCAATTTCTACCTCTATTAATAACTTGGATTTTATTAATCTGATAAGGAAATCATTATACTGATATATAATATACATTATATTGATATGTGCATTATACACATTATAATTTATTACATGTTAACATACCTTCACAAAGCATTCTATACCTGTTTGAATGCATTTAAACCTGGGCTCCCAGTGTATTGTTGCAGCTAAATTATTTCCAGCTCAGTTACAATTGCTGTTGTTTAAGTTGAAATGCCTGTGAAACTATTTTGTGGGGTGTTTTTTTTTTCAAGACACTGGAGGTAATGATGTTTGTGGGGAGCAACAACATGCATGTTACATGAATACACATACAAAAGGGAAGATCGTTTCAATTATGACATAGTCACAATTGCTTTTTTGCCCCTCCTTCCCCCAGTCTGGATTGTTCTCAAATTCTTCCTTCCTTCCTTTTTTTTTCTTTTTTCTTTTCCTTTGATTTATATGCCGCCCTTCTCCGGAGACTCAGGGCGGCTTACAATGCATTAAGCAGTAGCCTTCATACTTCTGTATATTT
>JANHZT010008123.1:0-34482 GCA_032468215.1 Stegonotus admiraltiensis | reverse complement strand
AGAAGTATGAAGGCTATTGCTTAACGCATTGTAAGCCGCCCTGAGTCTCCGGAGAAGGGCAGCATATAAATTAAAATAAAATAAAATAAATAAATAAATAAAAATATTATTTTGTGAAGTCAAATATTCTCTCGCATTTCATTCTTCCTTCAAAATTTCATTTAATTAGGATAATTTCTAATGCTAACTGAGCCATATACATTTGGCTACAGTTTTTATTTCTTAGATCAAAATTAAAATAGCATGTACAAAATAAAACAATTACCTAAATTAAGTAATTTTTAATTTAATTTATTTTAATAAACTGGCAAGCACATGAGCTCAATCAATGCATATCAATGCAACAAATTAAGGACCAAATAGGTAAGATCTAAATCAGATCAGATACATTATAAAAACGGTTCAATGGAAAAGAGTTTTAATTTATTAAAGTTTTAACTATGCTACACGGAAATGTAATTGTAACACTGATATAAGGGAGAAATGATGTCAGTATAGGACTATTTTATGACTCTTGTTCCTGCTTTAAAGACAATCTTTTTTTTTTCCTTCTGCTTCCCCTGTTTTACCAAACAAGAAGCAGAACTGCCGAATTAGGTAATGCAGGCATTAATATCAATCACCAGTAAGCCAGCAGTTGGCTTTGGGTTCATGAGCTGCTATGAAGTCCCTACCTGCTCTCAGCACATCTGGGCAAAATGTGCAATTGAATAGAAAAAGATATATGTGAGACATTCAGATGATATCATAAAGGAAGTCATGTATCTATGAGAGAGAGAGAGAGAATGTGCAGAGCATATGAAAAAAACACACAAATGTATTTTTGATGTCCAAAAGCACTTAAAGCCAATGTTAGTTTTACTAGCTTTTTGTAAGATTATTTTTCCAATTGTTAATTACTTAAGAATATTTATTACTAGGACAGGGCTTCTGGGATTTATTAAAATGAAAGGAATAAACTGAGTAGCAAAGTTCCCAAAACAGAAAGAGTTGCTCATGTCACATCTCTGCTCTGCGAGCTGCTGCACTGGTTGCCAGTTTGCTTCTGGATCCAATTCAAGGTCCTGGTTTTATCTTTTAAAGCCCTTCATAACATGAAACCAAGTTATCTGAAGGATCACATGAAGATGGAAGTCATTGCCTTAGGGAGAAAGTTATTCCAGAAAAAGAAAAGGAAACTGAAACAGAGAATACTTGCTGCTAGGCCCTCATTGCTTTAGCTTTTAGTAGACACTCCCCAGTACTTGGGGCCCTATTGGTAGCCAGTTTAGTTCCTGCAGCAGAAGTGTTATCCAGCAATATCATGACTGATCGCTGAGCATGAATATTCTTGCATTCTGGATCAGATGAAGTTTCCAGGTAGTTTTCAAGGGCAGTCCCATATTGAGTGAGCCACAGTAATCTAATCTAGAGATGACAAGGACTATTGTCATCATACTAAGTGCCAGGTAAGGTGTCATCTGAAATGCTGGGTAAAGCTGTGCAAAACCTTACTGGCCAGAGTTCACCAGTTGTTCTTTCAGTAGCAGCTGTGAGTCGAGCAGGTTCCTTAGATTGTGAATTTGTTCTTTTTAGATGACTGCATCAAAAATCATCCAATCCCTGAATCAACAGTCAATCAATCTTGCTTGGATTTTACCCCCTCCAGACCTGAAAGACTCTACACATCAGATCATGACTTCCATGCATATCCCAATAGGCTTAGGGTAGAGATCAAAACTGAGTATCACC
Source organism: Stegonotus admiraltiensis (assembly GCA_032468215.1). Taxonomy (NCBI): domain Eukaryota; kingdom Metazoa; phylum Chordata; class Lepidosauria; order Squamata; family Colubridae; genus Stegonotus; species Stegonotus admiraltiensis. The sequence goes on along the minus strand of JANHZT010008123.1, from coordinate 32,751 downwards.
TGCATATTGATGATACCTCATCCCAAACCAACATATGACCTATTCCTGTGATTTTGTGTAAGTGTTAAACTAGACAGGGAAAAGGGCTGAACCCTGATGCATTCCATAATAAATGTCTCTCCACCACAACTCACCTCACCCATTAGGACCTGCCCAATTGGGTGTTCCCATGGTATTACCATGTCCCAAGCTCTCAATTCTTATACATGGTTCAGAAAAATACTAAGAGATCCAGGACAAAGACGGCTGTGCTACTGATACCTGAGTTCCATCATAGGTCAACCACAAAAATGAGAAATGAGGTTTCCATCTCATACCCAGACTGTCCAGGTAATCCCAGTTTTCTACAGTCCCCTTCAACTGCAGTTCCAATATTTTCTTAATAACCGCTCCTCCCAAAGGGAAGTTTGAGATAGGACAGTAGTTGTCCAATTCTGATGGCATCAGACCTATCCTCTTGAGGAGTGGCAAACCACAGTCTTTTTGAAGCAAACAGTCTCTCCAAGCAGTAACATTAGTCAGCATGCCTTTCCAGCAGCACCTTTTCCTATTCCATTATTTCTTTCATTATTATCAACCGTAACACAACCCCTTCAGTTCACTGGTAACTATTTAATCCTCCAACATGTAATAGTCAAGTCTCCACTACATAGTCGTTTCTTACAGAAAGGCCTGGGCAGACAAGGCATTTCTTTCCCTATGGTGAATATTTCCTAGCATTTTAGGCCAATTGGTATTTAAAAATTTGAATAGCAATAACACTTAGACTTATATTCCTCAGCCCCCTCTAAGAGGTTTACAGAGTCAGCATATAGTAATAGTAATGCCTCACTATATTCATAAAATCACAGTCATAGAGGCCTGGTTAGAAAAAAAAAAGTTAACTAGGGCTTGTATCTCTTTATTTCTCCTTAGATATATTAGCGATACAACTTTTCTCTGCTAATATGTTCGTCTACATCAGAATAAATACATACACATTAACCATCTCTCATGTCCCTTAGATTGAAGATAAAAAGTGCACTGAGATATCTAGGAGTGTTTAAAAGCTATCCCAGCATATATACAAGAGGCGATCTAATTCACAGCCAACACCTGAAATCAATATAGTCTAGAAATTGTGTAGAACGATATAGTTAGAGTCAACCAAATCATACAAAAATTGGCTCAGCTCAAATCCATACTAGGTTAGGTTAGGTTTAGGTTTATTAGATTTGTATACCGCCCTTCTCCCAAAAGACTCAGGGCAGTGAACAGCCATCAATAAAAAACATACAATACAAAATTTAAAAACCAATTAAAACAGAATTAAATTAAATTTGGCCATTTAAAACCCCAATTTAAGACCAATGTAGGTGCAAAATTGCTTCCCCTAACATTAATATTTAAGCTAGCCCTGCACGATGGAATAAAAGAGTCTTAAGGGCGCAGCAAAAGGTCCGGAGATCGGGAAGCTGACGAATACAGTCGCTGGACCATATTTGTATTTCACACTAGCCACTGGACAAAGAGTCTGATGTGGGGGGGGGGAGCAACTCTCTTAATTTTATGTATTTGCTGTGCCAAGAAGAGACTTCCTATTATTAGTTATGGCCCATGGATGGAGGGTCAGGGTGGTCAAGGCAATAGGAAATCTGTAAGTAATGTATTAACACTCCCCACCTGGTCCTACAAGAGCAAAGATGTGAGACTTTGGAACATTAAAATCAAATCACAGAGGCTGACATAACACAATAGAGCCTTGCCCCTGCCTTCATACAACCCCCCACACACTGACAGATTGCCATTTAACTAGCAAGCATGGAGAAAGTGTTCCTGTTCACAGTCACCAATGAGGGACAAGGTTAGCATTTTAAGTGATGGAATACAGTGTATATATTTCCCCATGCCACAGAACTAGGACTCCAGCACCACCTTTCAGAACACTTAATTTCAATGATGGAAGACGTTGTGCGTACTTTTCAGGCTGCGAACTCTTGACAGCTTCTCAGATTAATACACCAGAGAGATTTGCTTTCCCTTAGCCTTCTCCTTAGCCACCTGAAGGGAAGCAAAACCAGACATTCAGAAATGATGGAAGGGAGGAAGTACATTTTTGTTGCCAAGTTGCCTTTTTTTTCAAGGAATGTATTAGCAACCATCTGCTCTGATTATCCGTATAGCAGTAGCCACCATATTCTTGCAAAAATAGAAATCATTATCTCCTTGAGGATACAACATTATTTACACAAACAAATGCTGATTATTTTTAGCTCTTAGGGAAATGTTTTCTGAAAATCCAGTCCCTAATTAAAAAGCAATTAGCAAAGTGAACAGAGGAATAATTTTAAAAGACAATGTAATAGTTACATTGTCTTCAATATGTATACCTATGGGTATAGGGTATGCACTACAGACAAAAATATGTTTGCATCACTCAGTTTGAAAAGAATGCATAACAGGAATAAACAAGGCTGATGGATAATTATCCCAAAATGCATCAGAAATGGCCAAATATCCTGTTTGTATGATTGTCTCAAACTTTTATTTAATAGTGGCAGGAACAATTTATGCTATATTTGATTTTGCCTTGTCTTTCTCTTCTGTGCCATCCAAAATAAGCAATACAAAGAGGAAGATAACATGAATCTCAAGTGGTATAGGACAGGAGTCCCCAACTGCCGGGCCACAGCTTACTACCGGGCTGTGAGCTGTTCAGAACCTGGCCATCTGAAGCAGTGGGCAAGCATGCACACATCTCCACTTACACAAGCAGGGGGTGAATGTGCATGCTCCATTTGTGCATATGCACTCTTGCCCACTGCTCATGCATAACCATCCCCAGAAAGGTTCCCCAAGCTGGAAAGATTGGGGAACTCTGGCATAAGAAGCCTCACCAAATCACAAGTTACGAGCACCTATGCAAAGCTCATTTCAATCATCACATTGCTATGCATATTGCAGAGATCAATGCTAGCTTTGTACAAAATTCTACAAAATTGTAGAATGTACTACTGATCCAATACCTATGGATTATTAAATTTACATAAATATATGGAAGGAATGCATCTTTGAATGCTATATACTAGGTCAAGACAAGTCTTTTAATCTAAAGGGCACTTTTTAAAAACATTTTGTCCTCTGAAGATTGCAGCACAACATCGTAACAATGGCATTGTTTGATACCAGTAGGAGTTGGTATGGAACGACTTGTAGAGACGCAAATGAGGTGCAAATGTTTTAATCTTCACTAAAACTCATGGGGTGAAGATTCAATTGGAAATTGAACATTTTGCTGGCAAATTCAACAGGGTGATGATCTCAAGGTGTTCTTAGGTATCCATCTTTATTTTAAAAACACTGATGTAACCTGCATGTAAGAGCTTTCTAGTGACACCATTTTCTATTGTAGATACTTATTGTTTAAAATTATATTTATTCATATTCGTATGAAGTTAGCATATCCCAGGATGATCACATGGAAAAGCAATCTCAAATATAGTGATAAATAGTATTCTTATTTGAGCTCTTTAGTGGCATGGTGGGGAAAAGAATATTAGCCTTATCAGCAGGGAAGAATTTCATTGCTGATCACAAAGGCTTAGCTGCTCTCAAGAGCATTGCATAATAATGATTTACAGTGTTCTCTGAATATCATCTTTTTTATGATGACATGCAGATGGTTACATATGGCACCTTGACTATAATGATGAATACCTCAATTCATCTGCCATTCATGTGCTACTGCTTTTACATTTATTGCCACTGCTGCTGGAGAACTTGCCACTTGAACACAGCACATCTAATAGCCCACATTTCTCCCAACTATCTGGGGAAGAGTAAGTACCTGCTGTTAATGGGCTAATCCAGTCTTCTCCTCCTGAGTCATCCCAGAGACTACAAATCCATGGTTGACAGATATAATGGCTAGCACAGATTACTATTACAGGTCAAAATATCTAGAAAGATCCAGATTAAAGAAGACTTAACTGATAAATCATGAGAGTTTGTCTATTTCAATCAACTTATATTTAAGTCCCAGTTCAGGCACTCACATGTACAATAATAGTCCTCTAAAACTAAGTGAACTTTTGTTAAGGATTTAGATATCAGTGCCTTCAATACTTCACCAGTACTATGTTACAATTTAAAGATGTTCAGCATACACAGGATTGCACATTTAATAAGGGTAAAAGAGAAATTCTCTTCCAAGCTATGGTAGTGCAGCCTCCTGGGCTCTTCTAGAAGTTGGCCTGGTACGTTTGCTACTGGACTGATGAATGACACACTCTCTCACCAGCCATTATTGGATAAATCTATTTACACAGAAAATATTGACCTGGACCAGTGAAGTGGGACTGGAAACAGGAAACTAGCAGGCCCCAAAGGTAGAAACGCATTTCCAGCCAAGAGTGTTAGCAACTCAAGCTCATAAACAACAGCACTATCATTAATTACTCAGACAGGGGCAGCCACAAATACAGCCAGAAGATTCAAAAGCCAACTGGAAAGAGTTTTGCTTGTTGATGAGTTGAGAGGAAAGTGGGCAGTTTCAGGTCACCACCCAAAACATGAACCAGTTCATGGGTTGAAAAGGCTAATTTGCACATGGACAGAAGCAAAAGGAAAGCATAAATCCTGGATGGGAAAGGGGGGAGGATTGTCTCTCAGCATGGGAGTAATCACTGCAATTTCCAGACACAGAAGGTAAGGCACATCACCCTACTGGTAATTAATTAAGGGAATAGAATAAAATAGAATTTTGGGTTGATCAAATGGTGCTTTCACATGTGAGAGCAACAGAGAAGACAAGGGTGAAGCTGTGTGTGGATGCACCGTATACAGGGTGGGAGGGGGAATTTTAACACCATTTCCCTTTGGTACAGGCAAACATCCCCAGCCATAAAGATACAGCCTAAAGTCACTTCTCCAATAAAATTCACAGGAGGCTATTGAATTGTATTATTATTGAATCATTTTATTTATTATTACATTTTATTTACTTATATTTATAATCAAATTTATTACTTAAATATTGAACCAGGGACCCATAAAAAACAGACATGGCTGGTTAGTTCAAATCATTATTGTTTGTAGCAACTGTGGTTTTCTGTCTCACAATATTACATTTCTTAGTTTCCTTCTCTGCTGTCCGTGTTATTCTTGCCAGGAACACAACATTTATAGGTTCAGATCATAGAAAAATTTCTCCCGAGTTTCCTATTGTTCTCTTTGAATCTAATAATATGTAATAAAATACAATTATATGAGCTTCCTGGTTTTTTCACGCTGCCAACTATAATGTAGACATTCCTTTTTGCCCTTTTCCAAGACTTCCTATTCCTTGGCTGATCTGAGCAATTTATTGAAATTATAGATATTATTATCAACATTACAGGAAAAAAAACTCAACTCATTGTATAGGAATACATATAGAACTTCTGCAACTCATATAGAACTACATATAGAACTTCTGCAACTCATATAGAACTACATATAGAACTTCTGCAACTCAAGGTCATTTCTTGCAAATGTAATAGTATCAGTATCCCATCACAATATGCACATTTCAAAGAGGTAATATTGTAGTGGGTAAGCTTTATATTAGAGAAACCTGTCCATAATTATCAATAATCAAAAAATGTGAAGGCTATTACTCTTTTGTAGATGCTATCATTGAAGATAGAATAAATGGTTGAGTTACACACATTGTTTTGGACCTTATATAAGTGAGATCACATCATATTGCTACAATATGCTAATGACCAGATATTTATCACCAACTATTATTAGTAAATACCAAAACTAGCATTGGGCTTTTCACCTGGTGTTACATGTCCATTAAATTAACAGATTAACTGAGTTGGAAGGGACTTTGGAGGTCTTCTATTCCAACCTCCTGTTCAGGCAATCTCTTCTTAAAAACCTCCAGTGATGGAGCACCCACAACTTCTTAAGGCAAGCCTTTCCTCTGATTAATTGCTCTTGCTGACAGGAAGTTTTAGGTTGGATTGTTCACTTATACTTTTCAAAAGAAAAAAGAAAAGAAAGACAACATATCTGAGAGAATGTGATTTGGGCAGAAACTGAATACCATATAGAAGAAAAACTGTAAAAGGAAGGCTCTAAAAATGAGACATTAAAAAGAACTGAAGAAAGAAATGCACATTTCTGGATTTATCTTAGACTGGACTGATTCCAAGAACTAGTCAGTAGGTCAATTCCAATAATATAGTCAGACTGTCCTGTTGACATGCATATAAATGTAGAATTGGCATTATTTATTTCCTCTATATTTATCTACTTCATGCTCCAAAAACCAATGATAGTATAAACTTTAAAAATCACAGCAATCTTCTAACAATACATACAACTCCTTAATAATCATAAACTCCTTACTAAAAATTTAAAACTCATAACCATAAGCACGAGGCATCCCAAATCACACAGATATTAACCCTTAAAAGCTAGACGGTCAGTAACACAAATAAAAAGCACTGTTTTCTCTTCCAACCGAGGGAGAATATTCAACATTCTTCCCAGAATGGGTCTACTGAATAGATAGATGTGTACCTAGTTTTAAGCCATATAGATCAAAACCAACACCTTAAATTGTACCCAGAATTTACTAGTAACAAATGCAGAGTCCATGAAGAATCGCTTAATGTATAGCAGCTCTCACAAGTCAACTGTTGCATTTGCACCAAATACAGCTTCAAAAAACCTTCAAAGTACCAGTTACAATAATAAACTATATAGAAGAGGAATGCTTCTTCAGGAAGATTGCGGCAAGCCAGAGACCCATGTAAACTCAAACCTGATAAGGAAGAGCATAGGAGACTGTACTTGCAATTACTATACATGATCATTCTTCATATTCTGTCTTATGATGGCTTCCCTAATATTTTATATGCTCATCAATAAATATTACAGTACATGAAAGTGAATAATCAAAAAGTGGTGGTCAAAGTCTATCCTCTAATTAGCTTTAGAGTAACTGAAGATAATAGTTTATGAATGTTTATATAAGCCTTTTCAACAAAAATATTAATTCTCTAATGCTTTCATTTTCTAAATGCAGGTGTTTTTTGTTTAGTATATTGGGGAGGTAGGCTTAAATATAATATGAACAGATAACAATTAGAGTGTGCATGTGTAAGCTCTTCATTAATAAAGAATTCTGCCCATCTACTAAAAGTTATTTAATCAGATAGCAATGCTATACCATGCTTATTATAGCATAACCATAAACAAGTGGAATAGATTGACAATAACATCAAGTAAAATAATATTGCACTCTATCATACCTTTTCAGTATTTAGATTATTTAGGCAAGTTTCTCATTTTCCACCAATGTGAAACAGACGCACAGATGTACAAAAAACCAAACAAACCATGAGTGTCTGACCACTCAATTTCCAGCACCTTATCTGTTCACTTCTAACACAAAAACAATATGCTTTCTTTACCCTATCTGTATACATACAGCTACCCTATCTGTATACATGCCCTATCTGTATACATACAGAATATGGTGGCCTGGTTACAGCATCTTTCCTGAAAAGGTACACATGTTTAAAAGCATAATTGCATAATGCAGTTCAGTCTGGAAGCATCAATATAGGAAATTAAAATGAGTTCATCAAAACAAGTACAACTTACATACGCTATCTAGAAAAACCAATACAATCCTAAATTGCACTAACAGAGGTACTAATATCACTCTACAAAGTCTTAGTAAGACCCCATCTAGAATACTGCATACAGTTTTGGTCACCACACTATAAAAAAGATGTTGAGACTCTAGAAAAAGTGCAGAGAACAGCAACCAAGACTGGAGGCTAAAACATATGAAGAACGATTACAGGAACTGGGCATGGCTAGTCTAGTGAAGAGAAGGACCAGGGGAGACATGATAGCAGTATTCCAATATTTGAGGGGCTGTCACAGAGAGGAAGGGGTCAACCTATTTTCCAAAGCACCTGAAGGCCAGACAAGGAATAATGGATGGAAACTGATCAAAGAGAGATTCAACCTAGAAATAAGGAGAAATTTCCTGACAGTGAGAACAATCAACCAATGGACCAGCCTGCCTTCGGAAGTTGTATGAGCTTCATCATCACAAGCTTTCAAGAAGAGACTGGACTGCCATTTGTCAGAAATGGTTTAGGGTCTCCTGCTTGGGCGAGAGGTGGGACTAGATGACCTACAAGTCCCTCCCAACTCTGTTATTCTGTTATTATTAAAGCACGTTTTAAGGGTGGAGGGAGAGAAACAAGGGATTAATGTGCATAAAGAACTATTTATTATAAAGAGGGTAACTCTCCAACAAAACAAAACAAAATAGAAAAAGAACTGAGTCCCCAAAAAAACAATCTTGGATATGATAGCTAATATTGAGGCTACCCTGCTGCTTCCCCCCCAAAATGTCCTAATTGTTCATCTAGAAATAGAGCTTTCTCTATGTCTGATGCATTTAAACTGGAAGCAACAGAAAGTATATATTAGTGTTAAGACTTACTCCCTTTTATTCAATTTAGTTGAATAAAAGCTCTACCACTGAAAAGTACTTGCTATAATAGTAGCAATTTTTATAGCTAGTTCATTTTTAAAGTTACAGTGGTCTCATTGCAAAATGTTGCGCTATCCATCCATGTGGTTACATGACTGCATCTAAGCAGTTTGAGAACCAGTTCACATTTGTGACTAGTTACAGTGGCCTGTGTACATATGACCACAATTAGCAATATTTTTTGCTGGTTTCTGGCATTTTTTCCCATGATTTGCATTTATGACCATATGCTTAACAACCACTGTAAAAATGGTCATAAAACAGGGTCTGATCACGTGGGTCCCTCAATTTACCACTGCAATTCCACTCCCAATGTGGCCATAAATCAAGGCTACCTGTACTTCCAGTAGATTAAAGAGACCAGTAATATAAACCAATTTTGTTTTTTGCTGCAATTTTATATCTGGCTTCTTTTTTCAGGAGTGACACTCTCTTTACAGATTAGAGTTTCAAAAGGGACAAAGCAGCAATCATTTAAAATATGCACCAATCAAAACATAAAGTATATAATTCACTTTTCAATGCACACAAAAAGTTTTCATAAAGTACCAGTAGGAGCTATGGCATAGGTTGATGGGAATGTTTAATTTTAGTCACCCACATGCTAAATAATACTTTAGCAAACTGTGGGTGGTTATGGAATATGCGGAAGCAATTATTCAAGAATAAAGGGAGGCATGGATTAAGGAACTAGAAAGTTTGGACTTTTCATCTGATGAGGAATGAAGTTTCCCAAGAAATGAGACCAGCTCAAGATCAGTCAAGCTCCCATCATTTTATAAAACAAAGAATGTATAGATTCTGAATCTTGAGAATGTTTTATAATTTTGTGAGAAATATTGAGATAATTTAAATGTCACAGACTTTAAACAAAGATGGCATTATATTTCTCTCTCATGCAATGTTTTACAACTTGTTAACAGTGCTGGGTTTCTCAGTTTTGCTCAAAGCCTAACCTTGTGCATCTTCTACTGTATGGGGGAAGAGAGGAGTAGCATATCTTGCGTACTCTGTCCTTACACCTAGGAGCTATTTTTATTTTTTTAAATTTCCTAAATTCCTTTTTCTAAAGCAAGGCTCTTTCCCCATTTAATCTGACAAAGATTGTCCTCTTAAATTGACCTTCTTCCCCCATATTCTCTTCTCTTTCCTTCTCTTCCCTTCCCTTCCCTTCCCCTACCCAACCCCACCGCAGGCTATTGCCCTCATGGCAGTAACTAGATAACACACTCTATCAGAGAGGTGTTTTTTTTAAAAAAAATCATTGGAAAGGCACTGGAGCTGATAGTGGCATCAATCCTAACCTGACACAGGCCAGGGTCAACCATTTATCTCTTCACATTGCCTGTGGATACTGAGGCAGCCATGTTAGCTTTCCTTCCACAGTTTAACAACCTTGCAGAAGTCACATCTTTTGGAAATGCTAACAATATCTGCCCTTAACCTGAGACTGTTCTTCTTGCTGCAGATAAATTGCATGGGCCTTAATGTTCTTAAGGGGGGGGGCACTCCAGTGTCATTTTTATTTAATTTTTAAATCAAGTTACACAGAAGATAGAGTAATTGGACAGCAAGATTTAAGAAAAATCTACAAGTTAATCTGGAGGGGAGGTAATGATGGAACTGTATAGTTACATTCTCTCTGCTACATAAATATTGAGGTGATGGAAGTAAATAACCACCTGCCAGGTGTAACAGACATAGAAATAAGACAGAAATCTGCCTCAGCATAGAGTAATTAGCAGCAACCAGCCAAGCTACAGCTAAGCTAAAGAAACGCTAAATGTGTATATTAACATGTTTCCTGAAAGCGGGAAAGGGGATGGCTTCGATACCTTGAATTCTCACAAGCTCATAACCTTATATTCACCCACCTGCATGTGAACAATGGCAATGGTATGGAATAAAAGACTTGGAGCATCATAGCGGTTTGAAAAAAAAATATTAAGGGACATATATCACTTTAATTTTCATTGAAAGCAGTAGGGTCCACTGAAGATAAACTAGGCTACTTTTAAAATAAAATTAAGTTTTATTTAGTTTAAAATAATGTTTATTTATTTATTATTTATTTGAGTTTCAACACAACTATAGCTGGTTATCAACTTGAAAGTTTAAAAAAAGAGAAAGAGAAAATAGAGAAAATAAAATGATGAAAGAGAGAAAAGACGAAATCTAAAATTCCAGTTTATCACCAGTTATTAGAACAGCTTAAATGAGTAGGCTTCAGAGTTGTCCTCCTAAGGAAGGTAAGATGAAATAGGCAATCAAGAAAAAGGTTAAAATGAAATTTTGGAATAAATAACTTGGACACTAGTGGATGTTGCAGACATTATCACTATTGTTATGAGACCAAAAAACCAATCATATATGCAATCTATAAATTGGTCAGTTCAAATGTTTCTTTTTTAAAAAAGTATTGAGTCTAAGGTATTTACATTCAGCTTAGTTTCACCTATCTGGGCTCACTAGCCTGTAAATTTCATAATGGAAATCCATTCAGTGTAACCAGCATCAAAGATAAGTACAGTACTCACTTTGTTTTTCCTCCAGTAGCTTCATGCATTGCTCCAAAAGAAGAGAATTTATGTAGGTCAGGGTTGATATGAGAGGTCCTTGGTGCTCTCTGAGCTTGCTTATATGCTTGCAAGTGTTTCATTACCCAACTAGGCAACATCACCTAGTGAGCGTAGATTTGCTCCTTGTTTGTATATCTAGTAGCTTGCCCTGCTGTATCTACATTGCATGTACATTGAATCTGCCTGGAAACATTCCTTAGTTGAGCCAGTGGTCCCAGATTAAAATAGAAGTCCAGTATTTCTATTAAATCATTTTATATTATTCTTATATTTAATCCAATAAACTGGACTAATAATTAACTATAATAGTCCACGGTTATTTAAGTCAGACCCAAACATCCCTTAAGTCTAGGAGATAATATAACTCTCATATATGATTCAGTGGTGGGTTGCCCCCAATTCGCACCGGTTCTATAGAACTAGTAGTAAAACAGGTGGGAGGCTCTGCCCACCAACCCCGATGTCATCAGAACGCTTCTGCACATACGCACGGTCCTGTTGCGAACCAGTAGTAAAGGTAAGTAGAACCCACCCCTTGATATGGTCAACATATTTTATACAACACCTTATAATATCTTGATAGTTGACATTTTACTGGATATTGAAAAGATAGAAATTGAGCAATATAACTTTTCAATTACTTTGCTGTGTAATCATAGTACTTACGGTAGCATCTAGTCATGAGCTAATTAGGACTTATGGGACAGGTAATCAGCATTTTTTGTAGGTTAAACTGCATTATGTACAGAAACATAGGTTCCTCATGTTAATTACATGGTACAGTGAACATGTAAGGGATTTGAAAAGGAATTCTCAGTGGTTTGTGCTTTTACACACAATTTAATTATGCATACATTAATCATGATCCTGCATTAATGACAAACTCAGGTGCTGAATTGCCATGATGAAATAAGTAGCTAAAATTGGTCTCTTGAGAAGCAAGCAGATATTGGCATTCTCAGGGGAAGTTTGAGATTTAAAGAACTGTTGGGGGGAGAGACTTTATAGAGGAAAAGAACAGAGGTTAGTGACAATTAAGCAAATTCAGTGGCTACAGAATGCTAGGTCCTTGTTACCAGTATGAATGGAAAAACTGAAAAATGAGGTGTAGTGAGAATATTCCCCAAAAAAGTGTGACAATCTAGTAACTAAATATTTTCTCATATGTTCTATCAAGATATTTTTCAATAAATGTTACTAATTCATTTTCTATAACAAAACAATTTAACAGGAGGAGCAATAACTAATTTGAGATTTTCCTACTATTACCACAAAATTTTAAATCTGACTTTAGGCAAAATGCTCTGTATACAGGATTCAGTTTGTATGATCTTCTCATATTATGATTTATCAAGATATAAAAACTTATGAATTCTGGGACTGAGAATGGGGTCTAAATCTATTATCATACAATGCTACATCCAGTTTGCAATACTGAATTCTAAAATGTATTCTTTGCCAATGTATGCACCACTATTGATGTTAGGGGAAGAAACTTCTACTTTGTTTAAGATATAACTTTTTGGGTCTTCTTTCTTTGTTTCACTTTAATATCCAAGCACATTGTCAGTATAGATATATCACATTTTGTATTGGCTAGTTTGATTGTTAAAAATTAAAGTAAAATAAAATTGTTGGATTCTTAGTTCTTTAAGCTTGGTGGTTCTCTTGAAGATGTTTCATTACCAGACTAAATATTACAAGGGAGAGCAGGGTTTGCTGACTTTTTATATATAGCAGCTTGCCCTGTCAGGATTTCGTTTTGTTTTGTTTTTTGGAGTGGGGAGGATGGTTCTTGTTTAGGGTAATTTTTCTGACTGTTTATCTGATACTGTTTCTGCTTATCTGGCTGTTGGATGGGGTATGGCCTAGGTCAGTGATGACTAACCTTTTTGTTGTTGTGTGCCAAAAGTGTGTGCACACCCATAATGCATTGCACGCTCGACCTCCCTATGCTCCACCCCACACATGCGCACATGACCTACCCTGCCCCATGCATGTGAACATGACCTCCACACTCCCTGTTCCCCGTGCATACACACGCAAGTGCCTGCGCAACCCCCACCCCCACGAATGCACGCAGAACCTCCACCGTCTCCACGCATGCACATGCGACCCCCATGCTCCCCCTGCCCCCGCACATGCATGCATGACCCCCACACTCTTCCTGCCCCATGTATGCACTTGCAATCCCTGCACATGCATACAAACCCTGCACATGTGCACATGACTGCCCTCCCTCCCATGAATCATGTGCATCTCCTGCATGCACTCCTCCCACATGCGCAGCAGAGACGCAAAAATCAGCTGGCCAGCGGGAGGCACACGCACATGTGCAGTGGAGCTGATCTGGGGTGACGGCTCACATGCCCACAGAGACAGATCTGCATGCCACCTGTGGCACGCATGCCATATGTTCACCATCATGGGCCTAGGTGCTTTATTTCCTTCCTAGGTGCTTGACTGTATTTTTCAAAGGGATGCTCACCTAAAACAAATTACCAGAAATTGCTAAAATATACTTTTGCTCATATGAATTTGAATTGGACCGAATGCTAACCACAAAATAAATTACTTTTCGACAGAAAGCAACCAAATACATTGGACTCTAGAACATTGATAATGGGCAGATCTGCATTTTCTAATTAGTCCTTCACAGCATAGATCAACATCATTCTCAGAACACAGGAAAGGACACTATTCTTCTACTCCTACTCCCTGCCCATTGCAAATTCACCCTGCATCCATGTTTTCCAACCAGAGTCTTCTATGCTCCAGAGAGTGAGGAGTCTGTCACACTTTGTTCCAATCTGAAGGCAGCCCCACTTCTGATTGTCTGTAGTGCCTGGCATCTCCTTCCCTCCAGGGGCTAATCATGGCCCTGGGCAGTCATTTGCTCCTGGGCTGCTGGGCTTATAGATACAAAATCTTGTGGTTGAGCCAACAATGGCTAAAGAAGTATCTCACCCCGAGGTATTCATTCCCTGTTCAAGCCATGACATGCTGCAGTGAGTATTGTTTCAGTGTCTGCTTAGCATGCTTCCTTTGATTTTCAACTCCTGTCTCTCAGTGCTGCAAACCTTGTTTCTCTTCCCTTAAAAATACCTTCAAATTATAATATAGGAAGACTGCTTCCTTGTTTCTGTGAAGCTGAACTTCCACTTCTTCCTTGTTACAAAATTTGTCTACAACTTTGGTAGGAATGGAAAGAATGGAAGAGCAACCTGTTTCTATTGCTTTACTTTACTTTACCACACAGTGGTAGGGAAGGGGAACAGGAAGGGAAGGAAGGAGGGAGGGCTTGTGTTAAAGGAGATAATGTGAGGAAAGATAACTTTCTCATAAAGATGAAAGAAAGCAAAAGAAAAACTCAGAGAAACTCTATAACAAGGAAGAATCTAGGCGAAGAAGGAACAATCCCTAAAAGGAGAATACTGGCACAGATAGACCAGTCTGATGAGGAAGCATCCAGACAGGTTTGTCTTCCTTGGGTAGATGGAAAGGGCACAAAGCAGAAGAATGACCAAACAGATTTTTAAATTATCATTTTCAGATCTGAGCACCAGTCTCGTCTCGTTGCCAACTCATTGCAATGTCTACTAGAATATCTAAAGTTGGCTTTAAAAAAGACAGCTCTGACCAGCAGATTAGCCTGCAGTGTGGAAGTGTCCTTTGCAATGAATTAATTAATGGGCCAATAGCAAGAGCAGGGAATCAGGGAACAGGTATCACATGGCTAGATTGACATTAAGGTTGTATTTTTCATGTGAGAAAAACTTATCCGTGAGAGTTGAAGCTGGCAAGCCTGGAAATAAAGAATGTGGGACCAGACATGGTCCTGGGGATCTTTAGTCTGCCTTCTCTAGAAGTGGGGTCAGAGAAAGCTCAAGAGTTCACGGGCAGCATGACAACCATGGGCCTCCCTTGGTTATCCAGGGCCTGAGTGGCCAAGGCCTCCCAGATGGTGACATTTGGGGTGATTAATTCCTCTTTGTTCTGCTGTCTGTTAAAGAGGCAGTGGTTCACCCCCTCCTCAAGAGGCTATCACTAAACCCAAAAAAGTAAAGATTCCTCTCGCATATTTGTGCTAGTCGTTCCCGACTCTAGGGGGCAGTGCTCATCTCTGTTTTAGAGCCAGTGCTGTCCGAAGACGTCTCCGTGGTCATGTGGCTGGCATGCCTAAATGCCAAAGGTGCACGGAACACTATTACCTTCCCACCAAAGGTGGTCCTTATTTTTCTACTTGCATTTTTTATGTGCTTTTGAACTGCTAGGTTGGCAGAAGCTGGGACAAGTACCAGGAGATCACCCCATAATGCAGCACTAGGGATTCAAACAGCTGAACTGCTGACCTTTCGATCAACAAGCTCAACATCTTAGCCACTGAGCCACCGTGTCCCTAAACCCTAGAGTACTAGAAATTTTGCTCCATTTCCAACTTTCTCTTCCTGGAGAAAGTTTGGTAGAAGATGGTTGTGCAGGTGCTTCAGAGAACCCTGGAGGAAATGGATTACCTGGATTCTTTTTAGTCAGATTCAAACCAGGGCATGGGACCAAAATATTTAAGATTGGGTATGACCTCTGATAGGAGTGGGATTGGAGCAATGCATTCATCCTTGTTTTTCTTGATCACTTATTTATTTATTTGTTTGTTTGTTTGTTTGTTTGTTTGTTTATTTATTTTTATTTGTTGCGTACGTATTAGATAATATATATAAGTATAAGCATAAATTGAATACATAAAATGAATACAATTAAAGGGAACATTAGGACAGGGATGGTAGGCACGCTGGTGCTCTTATGATATCGAGAAGGATACCATAAGTAATGGTATTGAAAGAATGGATGGTACTATATTATGCTGAGGGATTTTTTTTTCCCTTTCTCTAGGATAAGTTCCTGTCAGCCTTAACAGGGGAAAAGAATTTCAGCTCCTGGCCCTCTGCTTTGTGGGGTCCTGCAGGTCTCAGTTCTCTCTTGGTGATAAACATCTACATGAAACCACTGGGTATAGTTATTCAATGGCATGGAGTAAGGTATCAGCAGTATGCTGACAATAACAGCTCCATTCCTATCTGCCCAGGCAATGCTGTGGACATTCTCTCTTGGAGATTGTGGGGTTTTGGATGGGAAAGAACAGACTTTAGTTCAACCCTAACAAATCTGGGTGACTTTAGATATTACAACTTAAAGGACCCATGGTAGAATGCAGTATTGCAGGCTAACTCTTTCCACAGCCAGGAGTTTAATCAAGGTTGACGCAGCCTTCCGTTCTTCCAAGATTGATAAAATGAGGACCGAGATTGTTGGAGGCAATATGCTAACTCTGTAAACCACTTAGAGAGGGCTGTAAAGCATTATGAAGTGGTATATAAGTCTAAGTGCTGTTGCTATTGCTACAGCTTCCTGATTCCAGGAATTTTCCATCTTTAATTCTAGATAGAGTCATATTTCCCCAAACAGAACCAGCACATACAGTCTGGGGAGGGGGGGAATTCATGACTCCTGTTTGAAGAAAAGTTGGCAGCTATGACCACAGGGATCTTTACATAGCTTTTTGTTCTTCACTTGTACCTGTTCCTAGAACATGAGGCCCCACTTGCAGTCACCTATGCTCTTGTCCACAGATATCAAACTTGATCGCGTCATGTGATGCATCATGACATTTTTTGCCTTTGTGGAGCTGGAGTGGGCGTGGCCTGCACGTAATGCATCCGGCCCATGGGCCGCCAGTTTGACACCCCTCCTCTAGTCACTTCCTGAATGGGCTACTACAATGGCCTCTGCACTTCAGACCTGCTGTCCTTGAAGACCACCCGGTGCAGAAAGTAACAGCACAAGCAGTCATGTTTTCTTCTCCTTTATTGCACATTACATCTTTGCTCCATGAGCTCCATAGATTTCCAGAGTGTTTCTGAGTTCAATTCAAGGGGCTGGTTGTGACCTATAAAGTGATTTGCTCGAGGTTCCATCTATCTATCTATCTATCTATCTATTTATTTATTTCATGTATTTATATGCCGCTATTCTCCTGAAGGACTCAGGGCGGCGAACACAAGTTAGAAATATGTAATAATAAAATTCCCTTTTAAAACCAAATAAATAGGAAATAATAAATTAAATAAAACCCAGAATCATAGTCAGCCCATTTGCTCGAACAGCCAAGTCTTCAGGTCACGACGGAAGGAGCATTATCTGGTAGAAACCTGGATAACCGGGTTTCCGGTTATCCGGTAGAAACTCATGCTTTAGAACATCATGTCCCTAGAAATCAGATTGGTCCTGGCCTGCCAGGCTTCTGTAAGTCCTTAAACACTTGGTTCTGCCACTGGGGCTGACGGAAAGAGGTGGAATTCAGTCTATAAGTTGGTTGTGTTAATTATTCTTGATAGATTTATTTTCACCATGGCTGTTCTTTGATGTTTTTGTTTTGTTTTTGCCTTTCTGTTATTTATATTTTTGAACACAATTAGCTGTTAGAATAATTCATTTGCAATGGGTAGCCATTGCATTGAACTAATAAATAAAAAATCATCAAAACATGAATATGTCCCTTCAATCAATGTCCAATTTCCAAAATGCCCAGCAAAAAGTCCCTCAATATGTAATGGCAGGAGAAAGAATGCTTAAAGCAGAACCAACCATACTTAGAGTAAGACTATAAGAAATTAAGAAATATTAAGAAATTAATATTAATGATTTGGAGAGGAGTGAGTGGGGATGGTTGGGTAGGTGTGATATTAGATACATGAGTCTAAACCCTTGAAAGTTGAATCAAGAGGTGACTTCACTTTTTTGATGCTTAAATCTTCCAACTCAAAAATGCTGATGTGATTTGAAAAAGTAGGTAAAGAGGCAATAACACAATTCAACCCTATTTAATGCTCAATAAGTTCATCTTACAAAAAGTGAACTTGCAAGGAAAAAAATTAAGAAACAGCAGGAAGAATAGCTTTAAGTCTTATACAGGAAGAGAGAAAATGAATGCTTGTGCTTTTAGATTTTATCTTCCCCAAAGTAAGATGTATGGCAGCTACTGCAGAGAAAGCAATCAGATTCCCACTTCAGTCCTTGCTAGTACATGCCTAGAAGTGCAAGTTGCTCACTGGTGCTTTCTCCCTCTCCTGCCATCCTAGCAGAAGGTCACTTGCCAAATAACAAAGAAGAAAACATTGCTGGGAACACTTGGAGGGAAGAGAAGGAAAAGGTTGACACGTCAAGGGTTGGATTCTGGAAATCTGTCAGATCTGGGAAAGCTATGTCCCAAAGTCAAAATCAATATTAAATGGGTTCTAATAAACCAGTTCTCATCAAGGATGAGTCATAAGAGTTTGTATGGCAGTAACAGGAAAGGCCTGTGGAACAAATGCTCAGGAAATACTGTTAAGTTTTTCTCCTTAAAATTTTTCTTGTATTTTTTATTTTTTTACATGTATAATATTATGGTTTCTCACTGGTTAGTTTTTTCTGGTCTGGGAATATGTATGAAAGATATGCAAAATATTTAACATATGAGTGATAATGCATTGCTGTCCTCATCCTTTGGTCATCATGTGATGGAATAGCCAAAAGAAGCCAAGAAATCAATTTCTGATATTGCAATGTAATTTCTGCAACTGTGACTATCAGAAGCCTTTAGAAAAAGAAAGTCTTACCACAGTCAACTCTGTTCCATCCAATCTAATTCATTACCCAGTTTTCAACAAGCTGCCCTTTCAACTTTCCCCAAATCCACAGTCCAGCATTTGCTGATAATATTTCATCAAACTATTACACTCATTTAATCCACAGTGCAAATTACAGAAATCAAATGACTATTCACCCAGATGGAATAGCAATAGCACTTAAACTTATATACCACTTCACAGTGCTTTACAGCCCTCTCTGATCAGTTTACAGAGTCGGCATATTGCCCCCAACAATCTGATTCCTCATTTTATCTACCTCAGAAGGATGGAATGCTGAGTCAACCTTGAGCTGGTGAGAATTAAACTGCCAAATTTCTGGCAGTTGGCAGTCAGCAGTAGTAGTCTGCAATACTGCATTCTAACCACTGTGCCACCATGGCTCCACAGTTAACACTTCAGAGGAAAGTCGGAGACTATTACTTAGCTATGTGTTCATTTGTTCTGCAGGCAG
Organism: Stegonotus admiraltiensis; assembly: GCA_032468215.1. Lineage (NCBI taxonomy): Eukaryota > Metazoa > Chordata > Lepidosauria > Squamata > Colubridae > Stegonotus > Stegonotus admiraltiensis. The sequence goes on along the minus strand of JANHZT010008123.1, from coordinate 13,482 downwards.
CATCTAACACGCAAAGATGGATTTTGCTTGGTCAAAGCAAAGCTTTGCAGAATCTGGAAAATGCCACTAAAGCAAACTAATGTCCAGAAATATAAAGACAGTTTATGGTATTTGCCACAAGTCTGTTCTCAGTTCTGAAAAAAGTATATTGATTATAATAGGTTTGCAACCGTGCATGCTTACATACTATATATTATACATTATACATATATATACTGTATATGTATAATGTATACTACATTAGTAAGCCTATAAAATTCTACTTCATATACTTTTACTCCCAAAAAAGTAACATTAAGTAGACTTATCATTCTCAAGAATTATATAAATAATTATAATACATAATTTGAAGCAGAGGAAGGAAAGAAAAATATTTTGAATAGAGTTTAATGAAGTGCTACTTGTGGAAGTAAAATATCACTTGCTTTCTCATAAAGGAAGAATGGTGAAACGTTGACATGCCATTTTCTCAGTATCAGAATTTCCCCAAACTATCAATTATGTGTCAACATGAATTTATTTTGCTAATGCCAACAAAGTTAGATGCCAACTGATAAGACGTTTTTTGAACCAATGCATGCAGAACTGTCTAAATTCCTTAGAGATGTCCATGTATAAGGAAAAAGGTGAAGTCCCATTACTTTTCTGACATTTTGTACCTCTTGCTAATAGCACCATTATTGTAACCCAACATACAAGAGGCCATTAATGCATTTTTCTGACTGACACCATTATTTCCAGTGGAAAGGAAAGGGCAGTTTGCATGACATGATTAAAGCCTTTATGTAGAAGCATGCATATACTGCACAGTGCCATAAATCTTAGCAAGAAGCTGTCAAGTACAATTGAAACCACTTATCTGACCTATCTGCTCCTCTTCAACACATACTTCTACTTAGGCTTCAGTTGACACACTCAAGATTCTGCAATTCATATTTATTTTAGAACAGAATGGCTGCATGTGATGTAACAAGAAAATGGCAGCATGAACTGAATACAGTTTTCATCTCCAAAAGAACTCCTGTTCTTTTACTATGTGAGCTAAACCAAATAGCTGATCTCTCTCTCTCTCTCTCTCTCTCTCTCTCTCTCTCTCTCTCTCTCTCTCTGTGTGTGTGTGTGTGTGTGTGTGTACACACACCTACACAAACACATACATTTTCTATGTAATTTGATCAATATGATCAACAGCAAATACACAAAATACAAAATCATTATATTTCTAACAGAATGCTTTGGGAATGAGGCAATAAAATGGAGTAGATTACTTCAGACTACAGTTTAGTTATTAAAATCATGAGCCGTACTGGCACAGTGGTTAAAATGCAGTATTGCAGGCTAATTCTGCTGACTGCCAACTGCCAACAATTCGACAGTTCATGTCCTACCAGCTAAAGGTAGACTCAGCCTTCTATCCTTCTGAAGTTGGTAAAAGGGGGACCCAAATTTTGGGGAGCAATATGCTGACTCTGTAAACCACTTAGAGAGGACTGTAAAGCACTGTGAAGTGGTATACAAGTCTAAGTGCTATTGCTAAACTGTCCACAGATAATAATCTATAAGGAAAGTGGAATAAAGATAATCATTGATGGCAGATAGAGAATAGATATTTATTCTTCCTCAGAATGAAATTGATGGTGCTCATTCATTAAAGCTAATTGGCAGGAAATTTAAATCCCAAATTCACAACTTCAGTCCATAATTTCTTTGTATGCATGTATTCTATGTGGAACTCTTTGCAACATGACAATGAAAATGTTTCAATGTTTGTAGTAAATTCTCTGTGCATGAAATTACCCCCTATATGCTTCTTCCCAGGATACAAAGCTATGTATTCCTACTCCTGTTAGATTACCAAAATTTACAGAGAACCCAAATCACTATTTCGAATTTCACAGATAACATTTCTGTTAATTATGTAAACCATAACTCATGATTTTAACAATTAAACTGTAGTCTGAAGTATTTTATTGACTCATTTCCAAACCATTGTTAGAAACATAAACCTATCTTTACACTCACATGATTCACATGAATAGTCCCTAACTGCATTTCTCAGTGTGAAACGGTCAGCATTTCCAGTCCCTCAGCTATGTAAGGTGACAGACTTGGCAACCATTTGCATCACTAAGAAAACAAGCATTCCAGTAATATATAGTTGTGAAGACAGCTACACAATCTTACAGTTTAATTATCTTCTTCACAAATATTTCTTTCCTAGATCATTCACATCAACAGCACAACACAAATAAGAGCAGCCTCATCTATTTAATGCTGCCCAGACTCTTTTGTGGCAAATAGAAATGGAACTCTTGATTGCACTCTTGCCCCCAAGCGTGGTGTGGCTTCTCGGATACAATAGCAAATAGACATCTTGATTGTTTACTTGTGCAAAAGCTGCTAGATGGTTATCACAGAACCTCCCTCATTTCAGACCTTAATCCAAAAGATGGGAAGGTGGAAACCAGTTGAATACTATGAGTGGGTGAGGGGGACTTTTAAGAGTAAAGCCACTTAAAAGTAGAACACTGGAACTAATCCCTCAGAGAGGCAGTGAGCTCCCATTCACTGAGTGTGATCAAGCAAAGCAAGGACATCTGTCAGTCATGAATCCTTTCTCTTATATTCCTACAGAAAACAGGAGTTTGGACTTGATGGCCTACTAAATGGACCCTTCTTACTTCATTAAGTTTGTGAAGAAAACTTGCAATCCCATGCCTCACTAAAAAATCCATTTTGTCTGCCTTGTCTCTCATTCTGAATTTGGTTCCAGGACTTCAGGAAAATGTATAGTAGTGGCTGAGATGAGAGATCAAAAATATCAAAAAGTAGATACCTGGCTGTCCCAGGTTTCCATTCTCACAATATTAATTAAAGAAAGGAATGACAATAAGTAGCACATGGCCAGATCAAGACCTATCTATAAGCTAGGAAAGTGTAAAGAAATCAAATTCTATATACATTCATTCTTGGTATGACTGATGCTAATTAAATGTCTCCCACAGGCTCTATGTAAAAAGGACCAACTTACAGTCCCTGTGCCAAGTTAAAGTTTTATTCTCCTATCATTTCCACAAATTCATTTATTTAAATAATGTTTTAATTTTAAAGGATCATCCCCAGACTATTTTCTCATCTCCTAACCCTGAAACCATTTTCTACCTATCATTTCCAGAAGATAAAAGGTAAAAGGAATTACTGCTATGCTACAAAGACCTCTATAATGAAAAGACTAAGTTCATGAGCTGCCTCCATGAAGAAAAAAATATATATTCAAACTGAAAACTATTCAAGCAGATTTTCTTGTCATTTCCCCCATCTACCCAAATTTACACTAAAAATGTTTCTGTTTACTTTTATTTACTTATTCAATTTGCTACGCACTGCAATGCAATGACTCTTGGCAGATTATATGTCTTCCAACTGAGGAAATCATAAGTAGTGTATACACAGGCTGAATTGAAGAAAAAGAAGGACTTCATTGGGTATTAAGTATACTTACTAGAATTTAAATACACCCAATAGACATAAGTATACCATCTGCATGAATTTATTTTTGGCCTTTGCCCTGAACTTGTCTGAACAGCACAGAAACAACCAGGTTTTTTGGACAAAAATTGATCTTTAAAAAAAAATCACTTGAATGTTACACAATATATATGTGTGTGTGTGTGTACACATACAGTAGAATTCCTACAGCAGTCCAAATATGGACCAGAGGGAAGAAAGGCAGAGAAGTGTAAGCAATATTTATATTTCTTACAGATATTAATGGAATGCAGGAATGACACGTCAATTGATTAACTCCATGTTATTCAAAATAACACAACTCAGAAATAGTTTAAATTATTTTAATTCTTTCATAAGAACTTGAAGAGGCAACATGATTTCTTTAAAAAAATCTGGCAGTATGGAAGAAGTATCTAACTGCTAGTCCATATTCCAATAAAACTTATCATCTTCCTGTTTCAACTAGCTAAAAGCCCATTGCCTGAAGAACATGAGAAGAGACCATAATAACTCAGGGGAAAAAAATCTGTGATTGTGATCTCTGATTGCAGCAACAGAGGCAGGAAGAAGCATCATTTATAAGAAAGGAGCTTGCAAAAATAAAGAGACAACAGAAAGCAATTAAATACAGCAGGCCTCATTCATATTTATTAAAATGTGGTTAACCATAGTTAAGAATTTGTTCCTTTGCTGTGCATTAGATCGGCTATTCAGTTGGAAAGCATTTAAAATTATATATTGCCTCTGCCTGGCCTAAGGTTTATTTATTTTTTTCACTTAAATGTACACAATATTACAAATTTAATTTTAAGCTGTTTGAATCAGTCTATAAAAAAGATTTGATTATACCTGAGTGTTCTGGCCCCAGTTTTTCCATATCTCAGTAATCTTGGCGGTAATTGGCTGATTAGGTCCCTCACACTCCATCTCTGCCTCAGTTTCCATGGTAATGTTACAGGAGCTATTATAGATGAGAACTTCATCTCTTTCCACTTTAGGGCTGAAACGAGAAGGGAGGTTAAATGGGGTGTCATCAATCTTAATGAAATGCAATTATTTTTACTCTTATTAATCATTGCAAGCCATTAGCTTGTGGCAACTCCAGACCACCATTTGTCAAACTTTGCAAATTTCTGTAATTTTGTTTCCATTCTTTTATTGTCTGTTTTGCTTCCCCCCCCTCCCTACACACACACACACACCTTTATCTGCAAACCTTTCCAACCAAAAAATACACATAGGAAACATTTCTTAGAGATGCTGTACTGCCAGCCTCTCAAAATAACACACATACACGTTCACTTCTAGGGCAGAAAACTAAAGAGAATAGACACTGCTTGAGTCAAAGATGGAAGTAAATCCCAAGTAGCTATTTTTTCTTACTCACACTTAATCCTGGGGAATGAATAACTTGCAACTCCCTTAGGGCAAGTGCAGAAATTGGAAAACCATATAACTGGCTAACTGGTCCCTAATTCCAACTGTGAAAAAATGAGCTCATTTAGGGTTCCAATTCCTGCTACCCAGCTGATAGCAATGATGCTTTCATGCTAGCGCTGGAACATTAACTTAGTAAATTAATTAAACTTACTTAACAGCCCAGGCTAAGCAGATTCGATATATGTGCCAGTTAGTTTAGTGGGGCCCCTTTCTATACAATCTCTGTTCACATTAGGAAGTGGTAGATGGAGTGAGAGATACTCATAATAATCAGGGGTAAAACAAATAAAGGGTCATTCTTAATTAGCTCTCCTTGTTGACAGCTGCCTATTAGAGTGGCAAGTGTTTAAGATTCTAATATCTGTGTCTATACACTGAACAATGATTAGTTTGTGTTCCAAATGCTTTAACAAATTTCAGGTTTACTAATCCTTAAGACTGTGTGAAAGGCAGTCAGAACTTTGGTGCTGAAAGTTTGGCCTTTCCTGTCATCACCAAAACCAGGGAAGCATTTTCTCATTAGAGTTTCCAACTTCTTTTTACTCCTGTGACTTAAGATGTCACTATGAAAAGATGAATCCCCATCCCCACAAGCCATGTTTGTATCTGCAAAAAAGAGACTAGTTGCAAGATTGCCTTCAGCAATAATTATTGTCTCGGTCATCAGAGGAGCTAATAAAACTGTTTATTAAATCACTCTGCAAGCTGGCCACAGGACTGTTACATTCTCACTTTTTGCTACTCTTTTTGAAATCTTAACACCCCAAGAATTAGCAGGAAATGTACTAAAAATCTGGCGTGTATCCTGGGTACCCAAATCATTACAGACATCAAGACAAGACATCATTTGCTATCTAATGCAGGCCATCCCTTTTTTTTTACTAATAAATTAATCCCAATCAAGTAAGATATGCTTATAAACAAATTCATTGGGGCAAGCAGCATGTGGACAATTTTGGAAATTGTAGAGAAATTGCAAAACAAAGTATCAATAGTAAGATCTCAGCATGGCAGAAAACCCAGATTACTACATAGATGTCAGGTATACCTTAATTATTGTATATTAGAAACATGGAGTGTTGCACAATTGCAAGCTGAATGGCGATAGCTTTCAATAATGTAGCCACTTCCCTGAACATCAGGCCAATGTATGCCATTAAGAAATTGGTGCCTAGTTAATCAGGTGGGACAGTGATTTGTAGCTTAAAACCAGCATACTGCTTTCCGAATATGGTTTAGTTGCATGAGCCTTAGCAGTGATTGAGTATCATGAGAGTTGAAGTCCAACATTTGAAGGGCCACTGGTAGTCTATCTCTGCCTTAAATCCACAATGAGTTTGCTTGCAAGATCAATGCTTCATACAATTGCTGATATTGCATTTTTTATGCAGTAAATCAACATAATTGAGATGAAGATGTTTTTTTGTATACCTGTATTTCATAATCCCTAATCTCCCCCTCCCCCGTATTCTGTAGATTTTGCTTTGAACCAGGCACTATGTATTTTGAAAGAAATGTGTAAGATCCCAACTAGAGTTAGAAAAAGCTATATCTAACCTGAGAAGGAGACCAGAAAAATGGACGTGGGATGAGTTGATAGAGGTCTTGTTAGACCTTAAAGAGGAATAAACCAAATCATCACAAAAGAATAGGAATGGGGTGGCTGCTGTAACAACATCAGCATTTGCTTCGATTTGGATGTCACACTGGATCAGTGCTGCACCAGCTGCTTTGCAGTCTTCGCCATTCTCTTCTGCAGAATATGTCAAAGTACAGAGAACCGCTATAGATGCTGAAATAGGAGGGTTGGGGAGGTTAGAGGACATCAACAATTAGAGAAATATAACCAGAGTCTTGTTTTCCTGATTCCCTCGGTGATGATTTACAATAGCAGTGTGATGAGCTTCATGCTATGGTGTTCCTGAAAGGCACAAGAAGGCCACCTCGAAAATTGTCTATCCCAATTGAACTATTTTCCACACTGACCAATCCTGGATTAAACACATTAAGCACAGTGCTTAGGACATCAAAGGAAGGGGAGAACCACATTTCGCCCCCCCCCACCCTGGGCTGTCATGCCCTTAACTCTTTCACTGCCACACTTAGCTTTCAGCAGTTATTGAGACTTAATAATTTTTTTATTGTATTTCCAAAGTTAAAACACAAACCTCAACAGATAAGAGGGGAAATAACAACAAACAAAGCAAAAACTATAGAAAACAAAAATATGCATTAAAAATATATACATATATTGTCCCTCCAGTTGAATACTGATAGATACAGTATATTTAAGAATATATATAGTTTGCAAAACTAAGGTCTACAATTGATAAACTATAGCTCTACTTGCCAGGTAATTTGACCTATCATTTATTTACTGTCATAAAAAAAACCCCAGTTAACAGGTAATCCAACAACAAAACTAAAGTTAAAAGGCCTCTGTTGACAATCTATTACTGTATTTCACACACAGCAAGTCCCCAACGGCTTCTAATCTACCATAAATCATTGCAATCATTACCTCTGCTCTTTCCAAGATCAAATATTTTTGACTGATTATTAATAATAAAGTTTTTCCTTAAAATTATAACTGGGATCTTTCCCAACAATTACATTTCATTCCCCAAAATCATAGTTCTCTGTTATGAATATCTCCACAGCATTTGTTTTTCAGAAGTTTTTCATGCAAGTTGAACCACAACATCTCTTAACAGTTGTCTTCTGTTTGAATATAATAAGTCTAATCTACAATCTCCATCAGTTTTCTTGAGAAAGTCCAATTCATCACTAATCCATATTGCCATTGCTAAGCCTTTTAAATCCATGCCCCTTGCAGCCTTCTCCAAAGAACCTGCAATTCTCAAAGCTCCTTCTCCTTCAATTCTGTCAGCAACAAATTGACTTCCAATACACCCAATTGCAACTTTGATTTAGCTGCTGTTTCCTATACTTAAGTATCATCCTTAAGTTGATTTATGACTGTTGTTACATCATGAAGTCTTTTATCTACATTTTCATTCAGAGTTTGTAAGCTGAAAAGCCAGCAAACCAGTAGTGAACTGGTTCAGATTTCACCACTGCTTCCAAGAAGATTTTGACATTAGGTTGATGAGGTTTTCACCTTTCCTTTGTATCTCTTTTTGTCGGCATTGTAAAAGGTATGTAATATATAATGTTAATCCTTAATGCATAGCTGTTTTCATTTTAATATAATCCAAATTTCTTTTATACCTGGACTTTCACAACAAAACATAGGCAATTCCTCTCAAGGACAAAATAAGTAAATGTTCTATAACAAAATATCTGCAGGAAAAATTAAGATAACATTTCCCAGAGTAGAAAGTAAATTAAAAAGAAAGAGAAAATTCCTATCTCTTTAGAATAAAAAAGAGATCAGAAATATATTCAAAAGTAAAATAAAGCAGCAAAGTTCTTTTAAAAACTGATAAAATACAAAATCCTTGCAGTAGTCCAGTGCAGATGTAAATCAAATCAGATTACTTCTGATTACTTCTAGTATTACTTCTAGTACTTCTTCTTACTACAGATTACTTCTACCAAGGAGAAAGTCTTTACGCCTTGGCTTCCATGAGGTAAAAGCAAAAGTGTTTCCTAACTGTAAAGCAAACCAATAAAAAAGGTAAAAAGTTCACAGTCCAGCAAGAGGGTATAAAATAAATTAGTGTTCAACCAGACAGTTAATTAAAGATGTAGATCAAAAGCAAAAAAAAAAAAGTTCAAAAGTGATGTTTAAAACTGAAGCTACACAAAAAAAAAAAACCCACATTGCTGACAGGTAAAGATGGAGATCCAACCCTTCAAACGTGTTTACTGAGAATTGCAATTGTCTAGATCCCTCTTCCCAGGTAAGTACATGATCATCCAAGGGTTGTCTTGGGTCATTCCTAGTTGCTCCTGTTCAAATCTGGGGAGCGTGCTGTCAAAGAGCTGGCTTTGGCAGCAAAGTCAGCTGTTTGTCAGCAGGAAAAAAGTCCATCCTGCAACTTGGCATGCCATTTTCTGGAGGACTCCAGCAATGATTAAATCTTGATATCTTTTCAGTTTAGCAATGGAAGGACTGAGGAGCACCATTTGGACTGCTCTTGGGGCATCCATTGGCCTTAATCTGGCCCTGATACTTTATTCCTCTGATTCTCAACAATATTTTCATAGATAATAGACAATTTTAAAGGGTTCAAAAGGGTGATTTCTCCATATAAGCAATCTACATGTACCATATTATGTTCTGCATTTACCGGTACTTTTTTTGTCATTTTAAAAATAACTTTTAAAAAGGGAAGCCATTACAGCACCATATTTTGTCCACAGAAAAATGAATTATACTGTCTTGGTATGTTATCTTCATAGGTGAGAGGGAACAAGTTCAGAGACAGGAGCTCCCATTAATGTAGAAAATGGGCCACCCACAAGTTTTAGCTATACAAATGAGACAATCCCCATTTTTGATTGCCCTGCAGCTGAGCTGAAAATAAATGGCTCAGGGCCCAACAGGGACAACACTTCGAGATCACTGGAACACGGAGATGATCCTGGAGTTATATAAATATCAATATAGAATTGATCTAAGTAAACACTGGTGTTAGTTAGTTAAGCCTTGATATTAATAGTTTTGTTATGAATACCACTATATCAGTCAAAGTGAATGTTTCATTATACTCTCTCATTATAAACCACCATGGAAATAGTTTTGATTAAAAGACAGCATATATGTGTGTAAGTTATATACATATGTATGTTATATACATACGTGTGTGTGTATGTATGTATGTACAGTATGTATACAGACACATAAACACACACTGTATATATACAAACACACCTATACATGTATACACATACTGTATATACGTCTGATTTCAGACTGTTTGATTGGATGGTTGTTGTTACCGAGACATGGTCTTTGGTTTTAAGTACTGTCTGTGTGATGTAAAGTAGTGTTGTCTGTTCAGATGCTTCTGAGTCATGGTGTGGTTTCGGGCTATTTGACTGGCTGGTTGTTGTTAATGAGACATGGTCCAATTTCTTGTGAGCTGATGGGTTATGATTTTTGTTGTTATGCAGTGGGGTGCCTGTTTGTTCATTTTAAAATGCTATCTTTGGGATCACAGCTGATGCAGTTCTTTCGTTCTCAGCTATTGGTAGACTGGATCAATGTCAATATGTCTGTTTATTGGCTTATTGGTGAAAAACCAGGCTTTGAGGAATTCTCTTTCTCTCCTTGATTTCACCTGGGTTACAACTGTGGTCCTGGTTAGATCAAATTTGTGTCCTTCTGAGTCTTCGTGAATGAACATGAGGGAAAGTGGGTTATGTCTTTTGATAGCCAGGATGTGTTCATGCAGTCTGGTTGATAGCTTTCTTCCTGTTTGGACAACAAAGTTCTTTTCACAGTTGCTGCACTGGATTTGATATATGACACCTGATCTTTGGGTTGCTTCTGTCTGCCCTTTGATTTTGACAGGGTCCACTATCCCTCAAGATAAATAAAAATATTATGGAGATAAGATAACCATAAAGCTCTCAAGTCTATTGCTTTATATTATAAATGAAGGAAACTTAACAGTTTCCTGCTTGAGGTGCTACAATCTCCAAGATTCCTCAGCACTGTTAACGTTGGTTGAGAATTCTGGATCAGCAGCATCTGGAAAGTTATGGGTTCCCCACCAGTGCTGAACTCATTTTCTTAAAAATACATTCCACTCAATTTAGTGCAACTTACATGTTTGTGTGTGTGCATACCTACACCCAGACACAGTTGCACTGTAAGTTGAATAAAAAGGAGGAGTTAACTGAATGTCATTTTATATCATACCCTAACAACTGTGGACTATGGAAAAGAAAAAAGAAAAGTCACAACCTCTATACAATTCTTAAAGGACAATAGCAGCATCTTAAATCAGTTTCTAAATCTGCCAATTGGAAAGGTCAATCTGGAGCTAAAGATTCTACTTCTGTTCTTGTCTGTGACACACAGTGGAAGAAGGAAGAGACATAAAGATTTCAGCACCTTTGTTGTTAGATCTTTCAGAGTTCTACAGAAAAAAATTCCGGAACCAACCATAAAAGAGATATATATAACTGAAGCAATCTGATTCCAGGAATTTATTCTGAATATCTGAACTGCAGGGTACTCATTGTCCTTATTAAAAAGTCTTTCCTGATTGTTCTAGGATTTTTAGCAGTACCTATTGGACTGATGACATCCATTTTTTTTTAACATCACTCTTTTTCTTAGCTTCTCAGCTTCCCCTTCTGAAACTATTAACTCAGGTTTACCTATTTTTTTTCTACAATGAAGATGATGCAAAGTATCCATTCAAGCTTTTCTGTCATCTCTTACTCTTGTTTAGTGTTTCTTCATCTTGATCTCTTGAACTCCTAAAATTTCTTCCATTTTAATCTTTCTAGTAATAGATTTCAGAAAATCTCTTTTTATATTTCTTTTACTAGGTCCTTAACACTCATCATCAGAAGTTTGTGTTTTAGGGTTTTTTTTCTATTTAAACAAAGCTTTCACATCCTACTTTAATGAGGTTAATAATCATAATGTTATCATCGCTGATGCACTTTAGGAAGAAGGCAGCAAGAGAGAAGATCAGCAAGGCTTCATATTCTGAGGAATAAAACTAGCTGTAGAATAACAAACAGCCACATAACCCTGCTAGTCTGAAGCCTAGACAAAATGCTTTTTGCTGTTTGCAAAAAACAGCAAGAGGAAGAGGAGATTATGTCAGTAATTGTCTTAGCAACTTAGCCTATTAACTGTTCCAGTACTACAGTGCAATAAACAGATGCCAAATTGACACAAATCTGAGACAGGATGAGCTGTTTCTTACAATATCCAGTATTGCTTGTTGTATGAACAAGTATCTTTTTCAGTCCATGGAATCACCATCATGTATTTTCTCAGAGAAATGCAGACCTAATCCTAACCCAAACAATCTGGGGCCTCAGAATATTTCCTATTCATTGAAAATATTTTGATTTTCCCACTCTAGCCTTCCCTGTGGGGAAAAAATGGTGTAAAGATTTTACCTATTCTTGATGTTCTCCCTTGGGTTCATAACCACATAACCAATGTTGACTATTCTTCTTAGCCTGCCTTGATATAGCTCAGCTGGTTTATTGTAAACTAAAAACCTCAAATATTTCTTCTGTTACTCAAACTTTTATTTGCAGGCTGTTTCTCAAGTTCTGTCTTCTTCTACTAGCAAAAGGAATCAGTTTGTGGTTTGAAGCAACCAGCATTAACACATATAATAAAAATAAGGAAAACTCTCAGTGTGGTATCAGTAATAGTAATCAATGTTCATTTACTGACATCTAATGGTAGTTTAAAATATTGCAAGTTCTAACAATTAACTACATTTCTTATGAATGAATAAAATCCAATTGGGAAATTCAATGCAATGGTTTTTATGTGTTTCATAACTTAGCTGAACTCATTTTACTCTGAACCTTAGAAAATTTATTTTTGTATAGTTTAACGTGGATGTTTCCTAAATTATTTACCACAAAAAAGATATGTAAAATGTTAAAACATTGTGGGAATCTTGGCAGAGAACAGTAATTCAGAAATTATATATAATTTATAATTGTGAGTTCACTTGTTTTACTTGTTCACTTTGCTGATAAGCAAATATAGGCAAAGGAAATGTTTTGAAAACTTAAATTTACACTAGCTTACTGTTTCTTCCCTGAAACTGGATATTTTCCATTTGTTCTTGTTATTGGTTATTTGACATGTTTATTATTTCAGTATTTTACAGATAAAATAAGTAAACTTATCAAATATTTATTCATTATTAAAAACAAATCGTGCTGAATGTTGACCTTACTTTATCTAATTTTAGATACGGATGTTTTTATAAGGACAAACTGGTTTTGTAACACCCTTTATCAAATACGTTTCTGAAAGACAGCAGTCTTCTGTACAATAAATTCTTTCCTACTAGCACTTGAAATATTCTCTTCCCTTCTTTTTTCTTTCTAGGAACAAATTGTCAGCTAATTGATTATGTCTAATGTCTCTCTCTTGGCTCATCTAGCCAATGGAGGTCTCCCTGGTTTCTTTAGCATTGTATCAGAGAATCAGTTACTCTGGCTTGTTTCTCTCACCAGAATAATCAGAGTACGTACTTTATTACTTTGACTTGTCTACAGAAAAATAAAAAAGCAACTTTACATATAATGCTAAAGAAACATATTGATATACAATTCTACAACTTTGGCTGCTGATTTTAACTTTTTGGGAAGAAGATATTTATAAAGGGAGATTATGGTTGCTTTAGAAAGGTAGGTAGTTGCCTTATCATAATATTGGCAAGATAACAAGAAAGAGTATAACAGGAAAGAGTAACAAGTCAAAATGCATGGCTAATTCTAGGGCATTTTTCACCTAGTTTGCCAGGTATCACATTTTCTAGATTCTAGAGAAGGGAAGGGAAGGGAAGGGAAGGGAAGGGAAGAGAAGAGAAGAGAAGAGAAGAGAAGAGAAGAGAAGAGAAGAGA